>KK120698.1:213892-223970 GCA_000611955.2 Stegodyphus mimosarum | reverse complement strand
ATATATATATATATATATACTATATTGAATAATTTCGAAAATATCTTTGACGCTGCAGAGTTTTGGAATAGAAATGACTATTTGTTTTTAACAGAAACTGAAAGACTATATGCAAATTTACAAGTTATTTACAATGAGTGCTCATCCAGTAAATGTTCCAAACTTTGTTTAAATAAATTCTGTAATAAGTAACAATAAATTTAAATTAAAGCAAAATAAATGATACGTAATGATAACTAAAAATTAAATTTACTGTATACACCAAATGGGTGATTTGAAGGGAACTATATTCCTATTACAATCCAAACAGGTTAACAGATTTTACTATTAACTCACATTTTTCCTTCTCTAAATTTTTTCTACTCCGCATTACCCATCCTACTCAAAGTTTTTTTGCTTACATTTATACATACACATTTCAAAAATGTAATACACTTGAAAATAGATTTACTACTACTCATTAAATTAATTAATTAATTAATTTCAAAATTTATTTGCCATATTTTACATTTTTTATACTTATTTTTTAAATATAAAACAATTGCTAAGAATTAATTTGTTTATTTTCACTAAATGAATGGCTACACCACATTTTTAAAATTAATTTATTTTATTATACGAAATTAATGTCGTTTTAATTTCTAATTTTACTTCGCAGATTTTTAGCTGCAGCTGAACTCGACTCTTTCTCTGAGATAAATTATCGAGAGTTCGATGACAGCCACATGAATTGTTGCTTCATTCAGCTTCCCTAGCTGCAGCTCAACTCGACTTTTACCTTGAGATGACTTTTCGAGAGTTCGAATCCAGCCTCATGAAGTTTTTGCTTCAAACGGGTTTTATTTTATTTCTCTTTCTAATCCCATTCTAATTTCATTCAAACTAATTTATTTGAATTCCTTAATTCAATTTTATTTTATTTTTCTCAATTTCAGGCATACATAACACATATTTTTAATATATATATATATATATATATATAGTTTTATCATTTCCTTTAGGTCCTTCATTTTATGGTTTTATTACCAATTTGGAATTTTTCTGCATTAACTATTATTCTTAATTAATTTATTCTGTATAAATTCATTTCCTCATAATTTGGAGTTAAAAATGTTTTAGCTTTTATTTTACTGTAGTTACTTTTGGTTTGCAAAATTTTTTAGCAGTTTTACTTTTCCTTCGGTTCAAAATTCAATTAATATTTATTTAGAAAATTGCTTTTAGGCACACTGCTCTTGATTTATCCAACGGTAATTCTTTTTACTTCTATTTCCATTTTTTAGAGCATTGCTTTCAGTTTACCAAATAGTTGTTCAAGTTTCTTACTCGAAAATTTAATTAATAATTTTAGCAGTGGTTTTTGGATTTGTCCAAAGACTTTTCTGTTTTCTTACTCGAACAACGTACTTACTTAGTTCTTTTAAAATGCTTATAATTTTTTATTCCGGACTCACGTCGGAGCAGGTTATATTTTAATTATTAATTAAATTTAAAAAAATTAAATTTACTTTGTTTCACATTTAAAGCAATTTATTAACTGGCATTTTATTTTATTTTTGAAATGTTTCCAGTATATTTCCGAAATGCTGTTCTGTTGAAAATTCTTAGCCTCCTCCTTCAAAAAGATCAAAGATTTTTAAATATTTTTTTTTATATTTTACTTCAGTTTTATTAATATTACTGAATTCCCTTTTTTAAATTTCAAATGTTATTTGCATGCTTTTGTTTTCGTTTACATGTTTGTGTTTTCTCTTAAAGACTAACCCATCTTTTATAATTTAATTTTAATTTGTTATTATCTCTTTGTGAACTAAATTCACAGCATCTTGCACGACTTTAATAATATATGTAATCTTAATTCCAAAATTTTCAACCTTTGTTGACATATATATATATATATATATATCACATCAAAATATGAAACGTAAAAGACGTGTGATCAAGAGGCGAAACAGGAAAAAAATAAGGAGACAATTTATGGAACAGGAAAGATTTCTTCATGTGCTTTACCTCCACTTGTGTTGCATAAATGTAAAATTACAGTCTTACGTTTCTTACACTGTTATACAAATCGTGTAAATATTTTGCTGTCTTGCTTCAAACTATAGTGGTTACAGATGGCAATTAAAACCGTTTTCATCAGAAATTGTTTTTGCTTTAATATACATTTTCAAGTCAAAATATAAAATTATTGACACTGAAATCATAATATTTTCCTGACTCATACTGCAAAAGAAGCGAAAATGCCATTTTTCTGCTCGGATTCATCTTTATGTCTACGGAATGATTGTTAAGTAAGCTGATTTTTCTTTCATGGATCCGCTCTGAAAAACGAAATACCGAAATATACTTCCAATTAAAATGAAAAATATTAAAATGATATTAAAAAATTGAAAAGCATTTTAAAAAATATTAATAAAATTAATTTTATATTCATTTGAATAAGATTTGGAAAAAGAATAAAATCTTTTTAAAATCTTCATTCATTCATAATTCAGATGAATATTACAGGTTCACCTTTTTTGGATGCACTACGTTTTTGCTAAGCTGAAATTCATGCTCTGCAAAAGAAAGGAATGTCGTCAAACCCTTCTGCTCAGGTGTAAATTTACCGCAGCAAATAATAGTGTATTCAAGACACACTGTCTTCTCAGAGAAATTAGGATCTAACCTTCTACGTTGTCTACCACGTACAAGTTAGCACACAGTGGTCTTCAATAAAACAGACCGCTGTCGACTCTTTGTTTACCTTTGTCCAGCTACGTGCCTAGGAAACAGCCGTTCATTGGACAAACAAAAGGAGAGACAACTCGATAATCTGATCACTGTTAATCATTTTAGGCTTAGGAGGCTTAGGAGAACTATGTATAAAGTTTAAGGTACATTTAATCAATGGGTGACAAATAACTAATCTTTTAAAATTAATGTAACACTTAAGTTAGAATTCGAAAGAATCGAATGACCATAAGAAGAAGTCAGGTGTTTAATTCTCTTCTCGAATGTATTTCAAAATTCGTCGAATTCCATACTTCGGATGTCCCAACTCTGGTAAAACATGTTTCTGTTTTATTGAACAATAATAGTAGTATGTCTCAGTGCAAAATAAGTTTTATCTTCCAGATACTAGTAAGAATAAAATACCGTCAAGGCAAAATAAAAATTCATTTCGAAAATTGATACAATAAAGATATTCCAAATGGCTACGTTTAGTCCTGGTTTTTCTTCTTTCCACTTTCGAATATTTTCAAAAGAAACGACAAATATTGAGAATCATTTCTAATACCTTGAAGAGAAATTTTTAAAATTTTACTTCAAAGTATTTTTCATTTTATTTTTGTTTAAATAAAAATTTAGATCTTTCATGTGCACGTTATTAATTCATTTATATAGATTTTCGAATAGACTTGAGGAAAGGTGTTTCTGAGAAGAAACACGAAATAGTATTTTCATAGAAAGGAAAAGTAAGCAAAACTGAAAATTTTTACATTTTTATCTACAAAAATCTGCGTGCGCCATGGGATGTAATTAAATGCAGATTAAAGAGCACGATTCAAAAGCCCATCGTTTTTCACGTCGGTTGTCCCTTGGGAATACTAAATTGTGACAAAAATTGTGAATGATTGCATTTCTAGTAAGTGGGTATGAAATATTATCGTGGAAAATATTTTTTACAGTTTAATTATTATGTTGCAAAGTCATTTAAAAAGGATAAAAGTTTATCTCGAAATACCTCGACAAATCAATGAAATCTTAAAGACCATAAATCCGTCTTTTCAAGGCTTAAGATTAACTTTAAAATACATCAACAGATTATGTTTCATTTAGAGTTACTGGAAAATTCTGGAGACTAAAGGAAAAATAACCGCAAGAATAAAGAGTGATTGTTTTGGAATAGTTGTATGATTCTTTTTTATTGTATTTTATTTGAACAGAGAAATCATTTGAAATAATTTTTCAGAATAATTTTAGAAAATGAAAGCCTGAGACTTATTTGTCACTCTCTACAAATTTTTTACTACATTTCAAGCATTTTAATAAAAATAATTTTTTAGTCAGAGAAAGCTTTCGAATGTTTCTGATACTTAAATAAGTTGGGGGGGTAGAAGTTATCTATATAGCATAAAAAAATATAGAAAGACTATTAATCTTTTCGAAACGGAAAATGTGGGAAAGCAACACATCCTCCTTCAGAATTCCAGCCATGGTATCTTCTGTCTAGCTAGAAGTGATAAAGCTTACACATGACAGCGAGTACCGGGAATGTAATACCTGCTTATATTCTTCCCAATTAAAAAGATACTGGGGAGAGTCATGAGAACCAATCGTCCAAATTCCCGTTATTGTAAGTTACAGGCCATTGCATTTTTAGTGAGGGCATTATTATAAAAATCATATTTCAGATCAGGAAAATGAAAAATCAGTTAGGTCTTCTCCGGGACTCAGCTATTCTCTCTTATCAAGATGGTTTTACGGGGCAAATATTTTCACATTTTTCAAGGTGTCATAAACGTCGGAACGGCTTTCCAGGGATAAGTATGAAAACACACATTCTCCAGGTTTTACCAGAAATGTCAGGAGACCTAGAATAAGAGCAAGATTACAATGGATATTAGTTCAAATGTAACTAATATTATATTTTTCTCATATCAAACAGAACTAAATTGAAAGAACATTATGCAGACCTTTGAAAGAAGAAGAATTTCAATTTATGTGGTACATGTTTTACATAAATTTACACAAATCAAGATGGTTCTATGAGGCCAACATTTTCAGACCTTTCAAGGTATCTTGAACGTCGCGACCGGCCTGTCAGTGACATGTATGAAAACAAACATTTTCCAGAGGATTTCAGAACTGCAGGAATTCTAGATTAATGCATGATTACGACTGATATTACGTCAAATGTTACTTTCTTTTCATACTAAACAGTACTCAATTGAAAGAATATTATACGAACGTTTTAAGAAGGAGAGGTTTTACTCATATGGTATATATTTTACATAAAGTTACAGAAATCGCGATGGTTCTATGAGGTAATATTTTCTGATCTTTCAAGGTATCCTAAATGTCGCGACGTCCTCCAATGGCATGTATGAAAACAGCATTTTCCAGATAATTCCAGAAATGGCAGGAGTGCTAGAGCAAGATACGATAGATGTTACTTCAAAGGCGCTTTTTTTTCATATCAAACAGAACTAAACTAAGAGCAAGTTATGCGGAAATTTGAAAGAAGGAGAATGTACACTGGTGTTTGTAAAAATTACAACACCATAAAGGAATTATATAAATGAACCAAATCTACAGGAAATTAAAAGTTAGGTAAGACGTGCAAATGATTAGAATTGCAAAGCGATTGCGCATGCCTAGGAATACGGCCGCTTGTTCCATGTATGTAAAGAACTGTGAAGTTGCGTTTAAATATGTTTATTGTTCTCTGCCTGCGATGAACGTTTAATTAATGGTTAATATGCCTCGTTAAGAGCTTAGGGTGCCATATCAATAACTAAAGGCTTTCGAACGAGACCGTGTCATCGATATAAGAAAAAGATGGACTTTCGTATTGAGAAATTCCAGCCCGGACGCAGCGTAGTGCCACAACAGTTATAATTGTTGGAAGAAAAAGACAGAAGAGCATCAAAGAAGGCGAAATCCTGACAGCGATACAGGCAATAACACAACGACATGTGGCGACAAACCCCTCATCCGCATGGCTGTGACGGATCCTACAGCGCCCTCTTGCGTAGCACAACTTTGGAGTACGGCAACAGGTGTTGCGTTGACTAGCTCGATGTCTGCTGCAGCATGAACTGCATACAAGGGTTCCTTTACGCAGTATTCCCCTTGCTTAAGAAGGTAAGCCCCTTGTCGCTAAAACACAGACGCCTCCCACTTCAATGGCCATGGCAACACAGTGCGTGGCGTGCGCTGTGAGAACAAGTTGTTTTCTCCGATGAATCTCTCTGCAATCAGGAGTACAATGATGGAAGAATACGCCTCAGAGGGGAACGTATGCTCCTACAGTGTGTTTTTCAGCACCATGCCGTATAAATGCCTGGGATCATGATGTGGGGAGGTATTGGGTATAATTTGTCAATCCCATCTAGTGCAGATTGCGGGTAACCTCAACTGTGATCGTTACATAAGGGAAGTTGGGAAGCCAGAGGTTCCCGTACGCATTCTCCCTATAAGCATTCTGAGAGCTGTTCGGCCTCTGTATGTCAGCAGGATAATGCCTGTGCACATGTTTCTGAGGCTACAAGCCTAGAAGCACAACAGGTTTCGCTTCTTCCATGGCCTGCTTATTCCTAAGTTATGTCGCCATTGAACATGTCTCGGATTTCGTCTGTGGCGACTCGCTCGTACAGACGGTGGGGCTCATACTAAGACCGAACTTTGACATCAAGTCGAAGTCATATAGAATGCCATTCTCCGGATTACATTCAGAACCTATGTGATTCAATACTACGTTGTGTACAGGCTCTCATTGCTCAGAGTGGCGGACAAACAATGTACTGATTTCCAACGTTCCTTTTATTTATTTTTTATTTTTTTTTGGTCTTGAAAATTTAATCGTTTATTTTTACTATCAGTAATATGTGGAATAAATTTCATTCATTTTCGACGATTCCTTCATGATGTTGCATTTTTCACAAACATTAGTGTAGTATATGTTTTAAATTTATAACTTAATAAATTTACAATAAATTTACAATTATGAATTAGAACGGAAGACAGAAAAGAGCAATGTATTGCGAAATATTAAATAGTTATTCTAAATTTTAAATCCATTTTTCTTAAAGAATTCTAGTTTAGAATCTGAGAGGCATAAATATTTATCGCTCTGTAGAAAATCTCTTTTCCAGCCATACATCAATGTGAAACCCATTACACTAAACTTATTCAATATCAATCATTACAAACCCCATTTATGTCTTGCATTTTATTTCAGTAATAATGTTTTATACTGGTAATTATTACTTTGTGTTTAAAATAAGCATCAGTTTACTTTTTAAAGATTTAAAGCGCAAGAAGAGTATAATAATAGTGAATAATAAACGTTATCTGAATAAATATGAAAAATAGCACTACATAAAAATATGAATAACATTTAAATTTTTAAGGATTTCTACAGCTATTCGTTTTTTCTAAACTAATTTACTTTCTAAACTGAATTTAATTAATTAATTTGAAATTACCGTAAATTTTTAAAACTATTACTCAAAATGCATTTCCTTTTAATTTTAATTATTATATTCTTTAAACGCTTTAGTAAAATTTTATTTCGATTAATTTAATTTTTTTCCTTTTGAAAAACTAAAATCTTTTGATAAATAATAAACAATGCTGCAAGATGTCTTCTTGAAATACACGTATACTTAACCATGACATGGAAATCAAATCGAGAGGTTTTAGCATTTATGCAAATTGGATTCTGGAGTTATTCATTACCTTTTTCTCAGCTTGTCCTTTGTTAATTCGAACAGAATGCTAAGCAAAAAATTCTGAACAGAAAGAAATTTGAAAGAATGAATGATAGATTTCTTTAGTTCGCATATCATTCATCATCATTCTTTACATTATTCGATCCTTTCATCGTCTGTGAGCATTCTTCTATATTCTGTGCAGTTATTTAGCAGAACTTTTTCCAAAGATCAGAGAGCACAATGAGAGGCTTCATTATTTACAGATACTTCTTACATGTCACCACACATTACTGTAGTAATCAATGCTTCTACATGAAAAGACGCTTTATTTCTTTATCTGCTTTTATGCTTTTCACATCGCTATCATCTTGCCTATGATGAATTCAGCCACATATAATACAGGAATCATCAGAACATAATAGCCTTAATAGAGCAACAGAACGTACTAGTTCTGTAGTATTTAAATGCATTTCGAAATTATTAAAGTAGCCAAAATCATAGAGATATCTGAAAGGTAGCCAAAAGTTGAGTCACCTCTATGATTATGGGTGAATTTTAAGAGCCCAAAGTCGTAATGGAAGCACATTTAGCATGCTTGTTTTCTAAGGTAATATAAGGTTTTCTAAAAGATTCTTATAGAAGAATATAAATCTAAAAATAAATTTATTTTGTAGTTAAGTGTATTTTTTAAAGGTATCAAAACATGATTTAGATTATTGGCTCTACATGGGGATAGACACATTACTGCGCCCACCTCTTGCTGCTGTCCACGAAAAGTGCACGTCCAGTTTCGAAGCCTATTATGAACTTGCTCACAAGGTCTTATGGACAAAAAAAGAATTACGCACTTGAATGGCCCTTGTTAGAAACTGGCGAGATATTACTTTCTGTACATGACTTGCGTCTCTTCAATGAAGCTCATATATTCACGCCAGTAATCATTTGATTTGGTTGGTTTAGTTTATAAGGTATTTCTTCCGCCTTCTTATCATGCCTTCGTGGTGTAGTGGTCAGTGCACTCGGCGTGTATACCGAGAGGTCCTTGGTTCGAGTCCCGGCGGGGAAATTGCTCATTTTTCACATCTCCTGCTTTCAAAAAATCCTAATGTTGATTATGACAAAAAACATTATGGCTACCTGTCCAAGAAGAGGGATGCCTTCGTGGAGGACTTTCTAAAGGAAACGGGCTCGAATACACGTCATATGTGGGGAAAATCGTGTAAACGTGCAACCAGCCAGCATGTTGTGCTCAGCGATTTTAACGCTAAACCGCTAGTGGGCTCACGCCAATATTTTCAGGACTACTGTATTCGTTGGGGATTGCGTTCTTTGGGGCTTTTCGCTCTGAAGAAAATCGTCGTCAAACAGCTATCGGTTAATATAAGCGTTGTCTGTCATCAATGGGAACCACAACAGCTTTAAAAACTACATAAAATGAGGTTTCGAAACACTTGTACCTCATATCAGTAACGTAACCTGGTGTCAATAACTCTGTAATAGCTCTTCTGTTGAAACACTAGTAAACTGTAAGCTCGTTGAAAGGTATTTCTGCCTATACTAACCAAATATTATCTCCAAACAAGTCTTTTTTTATGATGAATGGATGTAAAAGCGCATTTTCTGCCTTCTTCATATGCATAATAATGAGAATCTAATAAAATATATAAAGATTTATCAAGAAAGACCGTAGTTTCCGTTTGTAAAATGAAACGTGCATCTCTGACTGAGCGACGAACATATTATATACGTAAAATAAGGTTGAAATGAACAGTTTGCATATCAAATGTACCTCCAAGGAGTCTATACGCTTAATGCCATACACCAGTTTGACAGAATATACCTAAGGGAATAATCTTGTACTTGCTATCTTCTGTATTTCAGAAATTTTCGAATATTTGCAGATTAATAGTGACGTTGGAATGGTTTCTTGGTTTCGATAATTAAAGGTCTCAAATCAATATCAGCTTGATATCCAGTTATTATGCTTAGCTCATGCTCAATATGATAGCACTGTTCTTCGTGAAGAGAACAATCAATTGAAATTTTAAACGTACACTATCACGAGCTACTTACTTATCGAAGTTAGGATCTAATTTCTACGTATATGATCAGTTCATAATAATAGACTTTGCAACAGAGATGCTCTAAATTAGTAAACAATCTTATATTCAGATTCTTGCTTATCGGTTTGAGCTACTGTTTGTTTCGTATGTTTAGTACAAGTGCTGGACAACCAGAAAAGATTTTCATGCACAGAAAACATTGTTTCGGGCAACAAAAAATGTAGATACAAAAGTTGCTTTTTTGTTTGTACTTACCCTTTAATTTTGAATTTCTGATCCATTAATTTTAAATTAAAATTACAAACAGAAGCGCCGATAACCTATTCGCATGCCAGTACTCAGAGTACAAAAGGGATATACAGTGATTCGGTTTTTAGTCCTACAGCAATCTCAGATGGGCAAAGTCGAAGTCTTTTAGTTATCCAAATACGTATGCTTGAATGTCCAGCTTATAAGAAGTCTACTCTGTGCTGGGTGCCGTTTCACACTGGTATTCTTGGAAATGCACAGGCAGATATCACTGCAAAAAATGCTGTCAATTATCCATCCGTTCTGGAGCACCCTGTTTCACTTACAGTCTCTCTGAGTCCT
>KK120698.1:194931-213873 GCA_000611955.2 Stegodyphus mimosarum | reverse complement strand
CAGGAATGCTGGAATTTATCTGCGACAGGCAAGCGTATTGAACGGCTGATGCCAAAAGTTAGGACTGAGCAGCAATGAGACAAAGCATTTCTCACTCAGTTTGTAACAGGTCACTGTCGTTTTCTGTCCTGGTTTAGCCGATTTGGGTATAGTAACAAGAACATCTGTGATTCTGGCAGGTTAGCAATCCCGATCACTACATACTTGAATGTGTCTTTACTTGGAAACCTCATCTCAGCTTATCGGCTCCTGAATACTCGAAGGCTTCGACAGAGAATGTAATAAGGTTTCACAGCTTAGAATTGAAAAGCTAGTAATTACTGTGCTTCCACACGTGCCAGAATTTCTGCTCATCAGTGAAAATTTGTTAGTGTGACCTTTAAGAAAAGTATATATATTCACACATCGTTTATCTAATTTTATGTATTTTGTATTAATATTTTTTTAAGTATTATTATGTATTTTACTTCATGTACTATTTCATACTTTATGTAATTTGCGCATTTTGCGTTTTTTTACATTTAGTTCCACATGGCTCGACTTTAGCGGATGTCATTTTCGCGGAGTACCGTGTTTTCATCTACAGTAAGAGTATGAAAACTAGCAGTTCTTCTCAATTCAGTAAATACGTTTTATGGGAGTAAGATATTATGAATTCAACAAATTCGAAAGTATAATTTTTGCTTCTTCAATTTTGAAGTAGCTTAATAAAATTATAAGTAGTTTCTCCCTCCTTTCTGCATGCCTTCGCGGTGTAACGGTTAGGGCACTCGGCGCGTATTCGAGAGGTCCAGGTTAGAGTCCCGGGGAGGGCATTGCACATTTCTTCAGTTTCCAGACATTGAAAAAATTCTAATGACTCTATAAATTTTTCCATATCTTGATATTACAACAAAACAGAATCAACTGACGCATTAATGTTTATTGCCAGTATCACATTTTCAATTATAATCTTCAAAAACCATAATTTGCTTTTTCACATGCTTGCTTTTGCTTTTTAATTTGGCGTTCTTCGGAAGTTTTTGTCGGAAATTTTTAAATCCCACCTTTTATCAAATTTCCCAATTTATTTACTGCTTCTGTATATAATTTTCGAACTAATGTCGTTTCAAATAATCTAATTTCCATGAATCTCAAATTTTTCCCGTATTAAATTCTATGAGAGATTTTGCTTCTGCACAAAGAGTGCACAGGGCATTTCCAGTTTCTTCATCATATTGAAAAGTTTGATCTAATTTAGCAGCTTCTTCTTTTATCTGAAAATGGTGTATCAGTGTCTACTTTATAGAAAATCATTCTTTTTTAAATGATACGTAACATTTTCGGCGGAAATACACGGTTTTTCTTTTGTTTTAAGTTTAAACTTTTTTATCTGAATTCTTAAGGGCAAATTATCACTACAATAATTATTAAAGTACAATAATAAAAATGAGTAACGCATTTATTGCTGTGAATTTTGCAGCGATATACAAAAAAAAAATATAATAATGACCACACTACACTGGTACGCAGTATTGATTAATTTGTAATTGATTCTTATTACCCAAGGCAATTAAGCATTATGTGTATCCATTTGTGAATGACTTTTGTAATGCCATTTACTTATATCGAATGCGTATATTTGTTACTGATTGTTAGTTAAACAGTGGCGTGGTAGTTTTTTGATAATCTATGTCAAGTATTCTTCGTTTACCTAATACAGGTCGACTATATATACCTTGTAGAAATTTTATTTGCGTACAACACATGCTTTATCTAGCTGGAGTATAGCATTCAATACTTACTTACCTTCCATAGCTACAATAGCTGATTGTAAGTGGGCGAGAAATAGACGTCAATGCAATTTGTTGCAATACTTCTAAAAACACTAAGGTTGCTCACGCGCACAACGTAGATGGAACTATGCTTATAACTCGACTACTTTGAAATTAGTAAAGTATTTTTGGAACGAAATCAAGAAAAAATACGATTTATGTAAAAACTTTACAAAAGCGTGTCATTTCTTTTCTTTTCAATATGCTAAAAAAACTACCCAAACTTTCTGAGCTATTTCTGTAAAGTCACCGTAAACGTGCAACCAAACTGATAGTCAAATTACTTTAAAATATTCTTTGAACTTACTCCTTTAAGCAGAATCATTTATCAAAATAAGACTAGAAAGAAGAAAATTCTAGCTAGAAGTTTTAGGATCTTTTCGATACTATTTCCAGTGACCTTTTTCTTCGTCCATCTCTGTAGCGTATGACATATCCTATGAAAATTAATTAATATTTAAATAGCGAGGAAATGATAGCAATAACGTATTTTCGAAACATGAACATAAACCATGAATTTCTTGCATACCATGGATGGTATGCAAGAATAAATATTTATATCAGCTGGCGCACTGTAAATAATATTGTTGTGTTCTACGGGTTCACGGATTTGGAGTAACTGATGATAACACTTGATAAAGAGGCAAAACACAATTTATTCGCCAGTATTACACAGGACAGTTCCAAAGACAAGCTTACATTCGTCTAAAAACTGCAATAAACACGTTGAAACAATCCTCTACTCAGCCCTCAGACTATAACGGTAAAGACAGCTTCACGGCAACGCACTAAAGTACAGCTCCCAACTTATTTGATATTTCTCGAGCTAATCTTTGATCTCAAAATATTCTATCTGAACTCAAAATATTAGTACTCTACTGCTCAAGATACTGATCTTTCCGCGTACAGGCAGGTTATATATAGCTTTAACCTACCTTTGAGCACATTCCCGAGGAAAATCGCTAACAATGCATTCTAGAATGTTCTCGCTAAGTCTATGGCATATCAAATCTGGCAACATTAAACTCTCTTTGCGGGGAAGTTCTATCAGCGCAACTGGGCATTTCGCAACAATATTTTAAAATGTTTACATGGTAGAGGTCTGGACTATTGCTATCATAATGGCGTTGAAAAATTAATTCCTATTTAAATTATGAATTTTGTATTTTTAATTTATTTCTTTCTACTTTCGATTTCTGGGTTTTGCCGTATTTTATGTTATTATTACGGCTCATTTTTGCTGTTTTGATCGTCCGATGGCAACGGAGTTGAGTGAACCGACACTCATGCTTGGTTTGAATCCTAGGCAAGATAGTCTTAAACAAATTATGTCCGTAATGCCTTTGCTGAATGAGAAATCTTATTAAAATCTGTCGGTTCAAGAATCCTCCCGACAGACTGGCGTACAGAGAAATAGTTGCGAGATATTTTCACCCCTTAGGATGCGTTTGATAAAACGGAAATAAAGTTTAGGCAGATAGCCTTTTCAAATCTGCCTTAAATCGAATAATCCATATTCAGACCGCATTCTCTTTGCTGGGTGAGTATTTTCACTACAGCTTTATTAAAGCTTCGCAGTCCTTAATTTATTCCACCATTTCTCTTCCAAAAATTAATGAAGTAGCTGCTTACAACGTTGAACAATTGTTTGGTTTAATTCTAGAATTTATTCGTGCAAATTAATACCGTTTAAATTCAGTTCAGTGTTTAAATAATCTTTTAAATACAGTTCCACATTAAACCTTATAAATTTCAACAACCACAAATCAGGTTTGATAGGAATATTTATTTTCAGGAGAAGGTCATTAATTCTGCTCTTCGAGAAGAGATTAATGTATCCACAAATAAAATAAAAAGTATAACAATGTAACTTACAATGAATACACTACTTTTTTGAGTTATACTTAGAAGACAGATTTTATTAAGTAAATAAAAATTCAATTCATTTTTATACTTCATATTAGAAATAATAAATTTTCTTCAATCGTGCATAACAATTAGAAGTGATTCATACAGCTTGGCTGTACTTTATATTTTACTTTTCAAAACAGAAGTACTGATCATGACCTTTATTTTCCCTTCTGAACATCAGCTAGATGCGACGATATAAATGTAAGAACTGATATTTAAAAGTAGTCTTTGGAAACACATTGGAACTATAGAATAAATTAAAAGAGATTCTTAATTTTTATTTGAGAGAACATTTAAATGATATTGGATAAAGTCTTTTTGAAAGAGTAAAAACTCTTTTGTAATTATGTTAAATATCATAGTGATTCTTAATATTAAGTGACAAATTTACCTTTTATTTAAACAAAAAAATCTTTAAATTAGAAATAAGCGGACATTTTCAAGCAATTATAATTCAAAATCCTTTAGTTTGAGTATTAAATAAAGCACTCTGTTAAAAAAAACAAAGCTAACAACATCAGAGTTTGATAGTTTAGTTATATCATGTTATCTATTATACTTATAGCTAACTATTCTACAATGTATATATATATATATATATAAACTGTTGGCCATCGCAAATGCAACCCCTGAAGGAAGCATGCAAATAACATGAAATTTACAACATGCATTAGCGGAGATGAGATATGCAAATGATTAGAATTTCAGCGCAGACGCACATCACGCGCGCCTCTGGCGCCACTTCAAAGCGCTATTTAAGGCTTGGAGTTTTCGACGATTTCAAGTTCGGCAATTGTGTCTTTCTTATGGTTTTTTCAAATAAACGATCAATTATGCATCGTAGTAAACAGCGATCATCGTTTGATCAAGTATCCGAGTTCGACAGAGGAAGAATAGTGGTCTACCGTCTACCGAGTGTGGATTATGTTTCAGAGAAATCAGTAGTTGTGTTGGACGAAACCAAACAACTGCAATGCGGATATGTGACCGTTGGAGGCAGAAGGGTACGACGGACCGACCGTGAGACGCCGCCCGGACCGTGAGAGGTGGAGAAAAACCCTACCCCACGACCATCGGGAACCGCCAAGTTAATAATTTTATACCCCTGTGGCCGAGACTGCCTAGGTACAGATCCTAGCCAATAGCCTCGCATAGTACTCTGCGTCGATCCCCGGCGGGGGGAAATGCAGGAGGGTACGACGGACCAACGTGTTCGATTGCATCCACCTCAGTCCACCACTTCGAGTGATGACAGGAACATTGTGCGCACGGCAGTGACGGATGGCTCAGTCACATCACGAACCATAGCACAGCCCATTCAGTCTGTAACGCATCGTCCAATGTTTTCGCGTACCATTCGACGCCGTTTACAGCAGAGTGGCCTGTCAGCAAGACGTCCATTGCTTCGTCTACCCTTGAGGCAGAGCCACAGACGTCTCCGCCGTCAATGGTGCGATGAAAGAAGGATGTGGACGGCAGAATGGAATGAAATTGTCTTTACTGACGAGTCACGCTTCTGTCTGCAACACCACGATGGTCGGATTCGAGTCTGGAGACACCTTGGAGAGAGGATGCTGAACAGCTACGTTATGCACCGTCACACTGGTCCTGCACCGGGTATTATGGTATGGGGCGGTATTGGATATCACTCTCGCACTCCTGTAGTACGCATTGCCGGTACTTTAAACAGTCAGCACTACATCTCCGAGGTGCTGGAGCCAGTTGTCCTTCCTTCAGAGCTTGCCCACAGCCATATTTCATCAGGATAATGCACGAGCACGCGTGGGACGCATTGTCCAAGGGTTCTTTGTCAATCGCCAGATTGAATTCCTTCCCTGGGCGGCTCGCTCTCCGGACCTTTCGCCGAAGGTGAAGCTTCACTTTCACTGGCTGTTGAACTTCCATTGTCCATATCGCTACTTGAAACCAAAGAACCTATTCTTTGTTTAAACTCTTGCTAAACGTAACGGTCGAACCTGTCCAAACCAACTTCGACATTCAACTTCGAGCTTTGGCGCTTTTTGGCGACAGATATTTCACGCATGCGCAGTTGTTTCCCTTTTCGTTGGAAGGGAGCCACTTCTGCTTCTGATGCAGCTCCGGTATGGGCAGCTACATCAAGAAGAAATAGACAAGCTCTGCAAAGGCTCCAAAATAAGTATTTGCGTATTATTACGGATGCGACTTGGTTTGTTAGAAACTCTACAATACACAATAGTTTGAAAATAAAGCCGCTGGACTCTGAAATACTGGTAGCTTCACATAACTTCTTCTCGAATTGCGATAAACATAGTAATAACGCAGTCAGATCGATTGGAGATTATGATTATACTATAATACAAAGGTGTAAAAGGCCACGGACAATACATCATAATGCACAGTGGTGAATGTAAATAATGTAAATACTGTATATAGTATATTTTTTAATTGAATATTTCTTTTCAAATTTCTTTTTCAAATTTCATTTTTTGAGTTAGTATGTTACTTGTATGTAAATATGCTATTGGACTTTGCAAATTTCGTCTTGAACTTACGATTGGACGCTGCAACTAATATGCCTGCCATTTGAAATGTTATCCAAGAAATGCTACCACCGGATATTATCTAGAGAAAGCTTGGATTCTGTTTTCCGCCATGAGATAGCTATCGTTTCGTTACAAGATATGCCTGAGTTAGATACGCCGTTCTGGAAGTTTCCAGCACTAAAGTGCAGATGTTTTTTCTTTTATCGGATTAGACAAGTTTTCACTTCATTCTAGGATTGTTAAAAGAGATTATGGATGAGTAAAGATCTTCGGATCGAACACTCATGATTTAGGAAGATGACCTATGACCTACCTATATTCTGCTTCTGCGAAGTTCCTTCTTAACAGTACATATTCTTTGCCACAGTATTTATACCAGAGTAGGTGCGATTCTAGAGACAAGTTATGATTGGTTAGTATTAATTTTGGTTGCACTTTTCAAGCAGCGTTACGTAACGTAGAAAAATCTCGAATTTGGGAGAACAGATGAATTCAGGGGGAGAGCACCAAATTTAGAATGTTAATTTTGAGATCGCGAATTAGTTTTTAAATCAGCTTTCTTATATCTCACATATGTTTATATAATCATATTTTATCACATAAATTTTATACACACATATATATGTTTATGAAATTTATGTGATAAAGTATGATTATATGACAAAATTTGGCTAATCTTTAGTTTGGGATATGAGGTTGAATTAGCGATCATTGTCCACGTTTGAATATTATTGACGACAAGTTTCCCTAATTCAACATTGCAATACTATAACGTAGATATAATATTATGTTCTGTAAGAACCAGAAGTTCTTTTTCACAGAACACGTCTCAAACGGTGCTTAGAAAAATTTAACTATATTTGTTTTAATATAAACTACATTAAAAAATTGTAATTCGTTCTGTAGGTATTTTTAGAGGGAGAAAACGAAGCTATTTCCCATTTCACATTTATCATATGTTAATATTAATTATGTTATCAAATATTTCAAGGTGACTAATTCTCTAATACAGCCGCTTCTGGAAATATGATTCATAATATATATATAGAATATCGTGGATAATCATCTTCTTTAACGCTAATATCTCTATAGAAGTAAAAGTTGGTTTTGAACAGGGTCTTTTGGGGAGGTGTCACTCATTAGCCACAATACCTTTTTTTTTTAATTCTTATTTTTTTAAGTAAGGCTATTTTAGATGATATTGTTTTCAGTTTCTTCAAACAACGCAAAGGGCAAATATCATGCCACCGATCTGTTGCGTCATAAGATTTTTTTTTTATCTTTCAATTTATGATATCCTATCCTAGTTTCTATAAATGGTTGAGGAATATAAAAAATTTTACTTTCATGCAACGTTATCATACTCTTCAATTTGTTTATTTACGTTCAAACAGACAAATATTGAGGCAAACATTGGAGCTTTTAACATTGCATGTATTTTTCTATGCCACTGAAACTGAAATAAGTTTTACTTCTGCACATCTGCCTCATTTTCATTTGAATGTTTTTGACAAAGCTTCAACTATATTTATACCTCAAAAAATTTCATTGAAATCGCAGTTCTAAAATTTTGATTGCTTTATCGTTATAATCATTCGAAAAACTAAATTTTAGCAAGCAGTTACTCTTTTTATAAGTAATTCAGTTTGATTGTTTGATTGAAAACATGTTTCTTCTATCAAAGAAAGCCTTAATTAATGTTTCATGTTCTCAAATAGGAAGTTAAAACCTGGGTAAAACATTATGCTGTTCTTGGAATAAAAACTTTAATATTTAAGATTTACATCAGACTTTTATTTATTTACTTAATTTTAATGTATTTTAACTTTTCGTTTTTATTCTTCCTAAATTTCTGGGGCATTAGCAGTCCTTTTACATCTCATACATGCAATGACTTCATCTGCATGCCAAACCTCTAAAAGTTGCTTCCAACTATCTCACAATAACACTTACCTAGCTTTCATTTTGAGGTTTCGTATTACTTAACGTTACCGTAAAAACGCCCCTTCTACATGGTACATTAATAAGGAAAATTTCCTTTTAAAGAGAGAAGTGTTTCAGAATTTACTTCTTTCATTGCTAGAGAAAGAAAAACTGGAACATAGAAGAATGCGTCTTTTGAATTTTTGCAGTTTATCAGTAATACCCTCTCCAGAAAAAAATTATTACAAACAAAGTAATTACATTTCCCAGAACAAAGTAAATACAATCTCCGAAACGCAGTTCCAGATACTGTAATACTATTACAAATTTTCCTTACAATTAAAATTGTTCTCACAATGTTGGTATTCAGAAGAAATTTCTAAATAAAAGTTATTTAGGAAGTAAAAATGTTTATTCTGCATTTAAGAAATCTTTCTGTGCAGTCTGTGTAATAGTAGCTCAAGCAACCAAGTAGACCTTTACAATGTGATTGATAGTTTTGCAGACAAACAAACAAAATAATATAGTTTCCTACATGCGCTCACTACACAATAAGCAACAAAATTGAAACAAAAGGTTCGAATGTAAAAAGGGAATTAAAACATAAAATTTACATATAAAGCAGAGCTTGTATCGCCGAATGCAAACAGGCAAGCAAAATTAGCATACAACGCAAACCCGAAGTCACATCACAACGTCTTAAAAAAGGACATGTCGAACCCATGCGTCAGTTCGCAAGCAGCTATAGTTTCGTGTAATCCGAAATAGCCACAACAGAAAGCGAGGGCCGAAGACACCATTTGCACGATTAAATGCATTGGAGGGCTGTCGGAATATTGCTAGTTAGTGCACGGCGATCCGCTGTTCCGAGAGAGCTGAATGTGCATCGTAGTGTCATCAATAGGCTGTGGAATCGTTACCAAAGGAATCAAAACCCCTGTAGAAGACGTGAGTCTGGACTCTAAAGGATTACGACAACGGCAGACCTCGCTTCCTGTTGCTACGCGAAAGACGCCGTAAATTACTAAAAGCATAACAGCTGCCGTCCCATCTCTCTGCTTCTGCAAGACGGCCCATATCCTGCGAAATGTATCGTGTCGACTGCGTGAAGTTGGACTGTACGTCAGACGACCTGTGGTTTGTATTGATTTGTTCCCACCATATGTCAGAGCGAGGTTGAATTGGTCCCCTAAACATCGCAGTTGGACATTGAAGCAGTCTCGATTTAACAACAACTATGCAAAAAAAGTAATTTATTGAACAAAATGCATATCTTAAATGCAATCGCATTCCTACACATGCTAGTCAGTTTCTCTTTGGAGAGTTTAATAAGAAACGGAAGTAAATGAAAACAAAAACACTTTTTTGAGATGAATTTTGTGGAACATTATATTCATATTTTCATAGTCTTAATGAACAGAAAGGAAAGGTGAGAATGAATTTTTATTTAGTTCTTGAGTAAAATATATAAACTTCTTTGCCCAATTGTACCTTCAGATATTTCAGATGATTCATATCTCTCCCTTGATACCTTTATTATCATAAACCTGGATCCTAACTGGGGGATAAGTCTAAAAATCCTTTTTATTTGGAGCCAATAAATTCGCATCCACAGATACTACTGAATAACACTTAAACAATAATGTGGATTATGTACATCGCCTCCCAACTTCAGATACTAATAAATATAAACATTGTTAACTATTTAGTGTTGGTATGAAAATAAGCTGTACGCATTTTATATTTATTTTAGTCGGCAAATAATCTTGAATCATTACGTCGTAAAAGGTTTAGAGAATTTAAGGTACAGCAAATGCAACAAATTCAGCAGAAATATGCCTATCAGTTCGTAAAGAAGAAACGAACTCTGGCTTTCAAATATATTTAACTTAATTCAAATTAACACGCAATTAAATAGCAGTAATTGAAGCCCGAATTAGTAATTAATAATTTACCATTTGCATGAAACTTAAAATACGCATGTAAGCTGAGAACAACACTTTCACAAACAAGATAAATAATAATTTGTAATTATGCACAAACGGCTTCCCTCAAATTCAACATAACAGTGCAATTAATTGGATTATGTCTCACAATTCTGATATATCAAGATTAGGTTATATTATACCTTCGGGAAAGATCGGAAAAGTTCCTTTTTATATCCTGCGTATTCCTGTATTGTCAACAAACAGTTGTAAGTGAAATTGCCTACGTTTGCTTTCAGAAAATGATAGTCAGTCAGTATGTTAAGATATGTCCTATTTTAATCACGAGCCTATCCTTTTTATTTACTTAATTTATATACGCCTGGATTTATCGAAATTGCTATTAAAATGAAAAATGAAAGGAAAAAATATCTGAAAAGATTATATGTGTTTAATTTATATCATAAAAATTAGAAACTTCTTATAACTCATGATTGGTTGATATTGTTACTTTCATTGCTAAAATAGCTTACAAACGTTAACCTAATTATTTTTAAAATGCCTTCCAGGAGATTATGTAAATTGATTAAATACATTATATTTTCCAAAATACTTGATTTGTACAACACAAATAATCTTTCTTTTCTAACAGCCCTTTCGAAAAAGGCATTGGAACTTTACAAAATTAAATGAACGGAATTTTGAAAGCCACATTTTCCAAGAAAAGAACTAAAATTTCTCGACCACGAGTTCCACACAGAAAAAAAGAACTTACTTTTTAAGAGTTTCGTGAGAAATTTACTTTCATGACAAATGAGAAATAAAAGGACTTTACTCCAACGTCAGTCGCGTGCTCTTAGAATTTTAGAAAGAAAGAATTCAACTAAGTTTCTTTCTTACTAAAACTATATATAACGACGACAACAACAATAGAAAGATAGCAGACAATAAAACACGCCAACACTTTAGTTCCTATTTGTGTTAAAAAGGTGGCTGAAATCCTTACTTTGATCAATGGTATCGCTGCCGGTCACTGTTCTAAAGTAAACATTAATGGCTTTTGTTCATGTCAATACAATTTTCTCTCTGTTAGTCTTTAAAAATTTTGCCTCGCAACCACAGTTCTGTGATGCTTGAACAATTCATCTGCAGTCTAACTTAAAAATGTTATATTTTTCTTTCTCTCATCTGTACTTTCCTTTTTTCTTTTTTTCCTTAACATCATCCTTAGTGCTCCATGTTGTTTGATTTGCGCTTTCTTCATGTTTCGTAGCATGCCACTTTTTGTAGATTTATATTCTGATTTATTGCATTATAAATATAAATTAAAATAGGTACTTTTGGATTATCCCGTCGACCATTTTCGCCAAACCCGATATTATTGCCAAAAGGTAACTCCTGTGCCATTAACCGCAAATAACTGTGTAATCCTTGACTACTCGAGTTAGTTTTCTTTAGCGTGTTGAAATGTACTGCTTTTTTGTTTTTGCTCCTCTGCAAAATGATTCGAATTTGAGATTTGCCTAGCACCGAAGAGAGTGCAGTAGCATATTTTCAAGCGTATGGAATGCTTTTCTTCTAAGAAAATGTGCGTTAATGGCCACGATATGGGGTTGTATTTCAAAACTGATAAGCAGTAGCGATGCCATGTAAAGGGGTGCGATAAACGAGTAACTATTCGAAAAGGCAATTGGTGTGGAGGGATCAAAACTCCCGTTTCTGACTGCCTTCCTGTTTTATTTACCCCTGGTCGTAAGACTTAACTTCAGTTGAATGGGGAGAAAAAAAACTGGATTTAACAGGGAAGATAATTGTTGATTGAAACAATTACATGAGAGAAGTGTCCACTTATAGCCTTCTGCAACGGGATTCAAATAAATAGCACGGGCGAACAAAATCGTAGAGATAGATGAGAGCCTTTTTTACAAAGCGCAAAAAACAAGTCGGTAGTATTTTCCCAGAACAATACATATTTGAGGACTCTGCAGAGAGACCAACGAGTGTTTCATCGCACAGGTTCCCCATCGAAATGCACTAACTCTAATGGCTGAAATTCGAAACAACATTGCAGAAGAAACTACAATTTTCTCAGACTCGTGGAAAAGTTACAAAACTGATGAATTGGAAGCAACGGGATTGCAACATTTTAAAGTGAATCACCGATATAATTTTGCGGATCCTGAAACTGGTACACATACACAAAATACAGAACGACTGTGAGGTTTGGCAAAATTAAAAAACAAGAAACACCGTAGAACTACCCGAAAACACTTGGATTCGTATTTAAACTAACTTATGTGGCGGAGAGTGCACAAGGATAATGATTTGCTTGTTTGCGTTTTAATAGCTATCAAGGATTTTTGGCCACCAAAATGTTTTATATTACTATATATGGTTAGATTCAAGAATGATTGAATGCGTAATTATAAAAAAATACAAGTTTTTACTTTGTTTTGATGCTTTTATTACACTTTTTTATTAAGTATTCTTACAATTTTTTTTGTTATTATTAGTCCAAAGGGGCTTTGTCCCTGAGGGACTAATGTTTTCGTTTTGCGATTTTGCGTCGAATCACTCTAAATGTCTGTTTCACTTTTTAAACTGTTGCCACCAAATATTATCACCCTGTATTATATTTGAAGGAATTAAATAATGAAGAGTCTGCAGACATGTATGTAATCCTACTGCGAATCTGGACATCTAGAAGCCCAAATTTGAAATTTGGATTTTATTTTGTTATCGATTTCATATTTTGTAAAATTTTAACGAATTTTTGATTAACAAACTCATAAACCGGATTTCAAAGCGAGCCATGGAAACATTGCACAGAAAAAACATTTTTATCTCCAGCGCGTGATATTGTGTATTGAAAATTCTAAAGATATGCTCAATTTAAAATTGCGCTCAATTTAAAATTGCTCTTAAACTGAATTTTATGATTTAAGTGCGAAGAACATGATATTTAATAAATAAAAGTAACACACAAAATGTTAAATGAACTCCCCTTTGGTCTAATTTAAATTCTGAAACCTTTTCAGATTTTCTTTTTGTTATTACTATTTTATTTTTATTATTATTTGATAAATTTAATGTGTTTAAAATGTATATTTTGGAAATTGCTGTTCATTATGGTGGCGCCAAAGGATTTGCGCATTTGCTCGAGCATTTACGGGTAGATGGGATAATCCCAAAGTACATTAAAATATTTACAAATGAACAAAAGTAAAGCTATATAATAATTAAAAACATTTCAAGAGATAGGTCGATGTTCATAAAGCGTATAAATTTTCCATCAGTGAGAAGCGATGTGCTCCGTGCATGCAAATAAAGGATAACGGAGGTGATAATTCATCACTCATTTATTCCCAGATAGCATGCTGCATGCGATGGGCAGCTCATCAGAGCAGGCGTAAAAAACTCCGCAGGGTGGCTGTAGGGAGCGGAAAGAGAAAATCAAAAAGGCCATTCAGCAAGTGCCTTTCCCCAAGGGCATTAAATACAAATAGATCTCATTTTTCTCGCCTAAATGGTTTGCTACGTGCCTTGTTTTGGTGTGGGGGTTAAGGACGGGCTGCAGTAATCTGTTAACATTATGCTTCTGTAAATGAAACAACAAGAAAAAAAGTTGAGGGGTACTCTTCACTCCCCCCGACGTATTTCTAAACTCCCTTCCCCCCTTTTTAGTTCATCCCTTAAGCAGAATACAGCGACAGCTGTGCGAGATGGAATCGTATGATGGAATAATGTTCTGTCGAAAGCAGCCAAATGGAGTTCGCGAATTTAAAGTATTTTAATGGCTGAAATTCGGATGAATAGTCATCGCTCTTGATATCCGTCTGTAGTTTTAGGGAAATGCATTTTAAAAATGCAAAGATTTCAAATTTTTAAATTGTATTAAACGATATCTATGAAATTTGTGTTCGGGTTAAAATAATCTCCTTTCATTTAGAAGCCTGGAAAAAATGATTATTTGAGCTGTTTAGAAATGCAGTTCTTTTGGTGTAAGGATAGTGACAAGATAAGATTTTTAGAACTGTTCAGTTAGAGAAAAAAGCAGATACCTCTTTTTGCAAATGTAGAAAAGGAGGACAACATACATACGTATATTCAGGGGCTTAAAATTAGGCCCTGCATAAGCAAATAGGAAGTGTAAAAGAATCTCGAAAATTTGTCACTAGAAATTTAATGTTTAAATGAATGAAATTATTTCTGCATTTATTTCAAACGTATTTACTATACCAGCTACAATTCTGACATTGAGCTGTATTATCCTTCCTTCCGTAGAAAAGCTTCGATTTTTTTTTTTTAATTTTGAAAGCATGCAATATTCAAGTGTATCACAAATATATAACACGGCGCTTACAAAAGTAAGTTAACTAAAACATTCAATATTACATGCATAAATAAAACGACCAGAAACAGAGAACAGCGGTCTAGACGTCATAAAAACCGATAAGTTTACTGGCCAAGTCACGCCAGACTTTATTAAATCATTCTGCAAACAATCTAGGGCCATCGTAGAAAGGAAGGGAAAAAAAATCAAATGTTCCACATCTTGAGTTACTTTTTTGAACACTCCCATAAATTATTTGATTTTAGAATGAAACGAAACAGGTAACTTGCAAATTTACCGTGACCAGATAACAACTGATGTACTCTAAAATTAATAAAGAGGAAAGACTTAAAATGCAGTCTACGGTAGATAGAAGAAAATATTTTTGGTACCCCGCCCAGCTTAACGAGAGGTGAATATAACCCCATTTCATTCATATAAAAGCTTCTTATAATAAAATGACTTAAAATGAACTCTTTGGAATGTGAATATTGATATCGATGCGTAAATTGTAAGCATCTTTAGTTAAGAAATCAGCTCTTTCCATTCCATGGAATTTATGAAAACCACGCACATAAGCAAACCAGGTATCAATCCCTCTATTTCTCAGCAAACTGACAGTTAACAGAGTTTCTATTTCTAATTTGTCGCTGCTGGCAATACTAGAGGTGTGCAAAACGATTTTAATCTCTAGTTTGTGCTTTTCAGACATTATAATCAAAACATTTGAAAAGAAATTACTCATAAATGAATGAAATGCTTATTTCTATCTCATGGTTTTGAGTTTTAGAATGAACTCAGGAATTTACAATATAATCTAGATGTTTGTTAGTCACTTAATTTTCCATACATTAGTTGAGTCATTAGGTTATTTTGAAGCAGGAGACGCGCAAAAATGAGCAACGCTCTTGACATAACTCGGACCTTTTCAATATGCACCGAATGTGCAGACCATTACATCACGAAGGCATGCTAGAAATACCTTATATACTTCCCCTTTTAAAGGACGATTGGGGATTAGGGGACCTGGTCGCCAAATCCTAGTGGTGGTGAACCACCATCCACCTCCTTTTTTTAGTTCGGGCGCCACTGTAGAGTTATTAGGCTATTTTGAAACAGGAGACGTGAAAAATGAAGAATGCCTTCGCCGGGACTCGAACCCCGGACCTCTCGAATACACGCCGAGTGTGCTGAACATTACACCACGAAGGCGTGCTAAGAAGGCGGGAGAAATACTTTATACATTATAATTAAAATATAGATGCTTGGATAATTGCTAAACATTTCCTACGGGTTTTAGGACTGACAGAGAAGAATGTTAGAAGAAGGAGGTTAGATTTCCGTAAAATCAAATCGTCTGTTTGGGGTGGATTACTGTATTTCCCCTTACTTGATCTTATGGTGTTAGTGGTAGCTAACGAATTCAAAGATCCGCTTTTGGAATTCTTCTGAGAGCATAAATATTCCCTCCGCATATTTACTGCTTCGAAAACCTGGTGGTGTTTCAAAATCTCACCTGTTCTGCAGTGACGCCCGAGTTAATATATGATGAAGGATATATAACTCGTCTTTACTTAGTTTTTCAAGGATATATTTGATCTTTGATCGGAGACGATTATAGCCTTCTTCGCAGCTTGATCTTATCATATAACCTGTTAATATATTAAGCTAACTAACAAACTGGAAAGTTCGAATTCTGGAGAAAATTCAGTTGATATTTTTCCCGTTTCTTTTTAGAAATGTCTAAGGGTGTGTCCATGATAATCGAGGATGTAAGTCAACGAATTAAAGAAAAATATCTCCTTAAAAGAGAATAATTAGAACATAGCTATTACCTGAAGAATAGCAATTTTTAGCTTTATTTAAGGCTGCAGATTGTATTTGTACGTGCTCATTATTTTAAACTGTTTCGAATCAAATTAGTGGCAATAATTTTTTAAAACTCATTAGCCAATGTTATTCTGCTTTCAACAATAACAATATTTAATAAGATTAAAATAACGATTTAATAGAGACAATGATGAGTTTCAAATTATTATATTTTTCCAAGAATAGAATTTTTTAACAATACTAAGGAAATCCCGAAAAAATTTCTGCATTTATTCAAATTCACTACTTATGTGTTGCTAGCTGGATTGCGCACTTTTAAGATATAACATTTTCAGAATCAGTTTTCTATAAGAGAAAGTTTCAAAAAATAAAGCAAGAGAGACTTTTAAATTTTAAAATTTAATTTTAGCCAAACGAGGCTTTATCCCAGAAAGACTATTAGTCCCGAAACGTATTTTGCGTCTGCTTATTAAAAATTTTCGTTCTACTTTTGAAATTGTTGCCACCAAATATTATTGCCGTGTAATAAATTAAAAAAAAACAAACAATGAAAAATCTGCATGAATGTATCTATGAATCTTGCACTGTAAAAAAACAAAGGTACCTAGAGCCGTCAAATTTTGAATAAAGTAGTCCTCCACCCGAATATGGGCACCTGGAATCCCGAATTTGGAATTCGTTTTGGGGTCTATTTCCTATTTTGTAAAACTCTAACGAATGTTTTGATTAACAAACTCAACGATTTCAAAGCGAGCACTGGAAACGCTACAGAATAAAACATTTTTATCTTTAACGCACGAGACTTTCTATCGGGAATTTTAAAGACATGCTACTTTTTAATATTTTTAGCCCAAATGCTCTTGAAACGTGTATGTGTGTGCAAATGAAAAAAACGCTTTTTTAGACGCAATGTAAAATCCGAAAGCTTTCAGATTTTATGTTTTATATGTTTATTTTTTATTATTGTCAGAGATACACTCATGTCCATAAATTAAGGATAATGCAAAATCAGGCAAAGGAAGAGTTAGAAGCAAAACAAATTTGACTTAATTTTAAAGCGTGTTTGTTAAACAAAAGGTAAAGAGCAAAAAAAGATGCTATATGTTTGATATTATTAAAAAAATTAGCGATTTTTTCTCCCTGGAGCAAATTAAAAAAAAAAAAAAAAAACCTATATCCCGATAGATATGGCTTGTCATGGTTCCAATTTAAACATGCAGTTCTAGAATCCAGAATAATTCCTTCCCAAACGAGTAGTTCTGCACGGTGTTGTTCAATGATGTTTTCTTGGTGGTAACGGGTATCTGGAGCTCTCCATATGAAAGTCCGGCGAGAATCAGACTGCAAGCTAAACCTGGATTCGTCGGAAAACATCACACAACCCCACTGTTGCGGTGTCCACAGTGCCTGCCCTCTACTCCAGGCTAACCGCAAGCGACAGTGAGTTGCAGTAAGCGGAACGCATCTGACAGGTCTACGAGCATATAGACCAATCTGCCCTAAGCGTCTGTACACGGTCTGCCTCGAAATTGTCGTACCAATGGCCGAAGAGAGCTGACGAGACAGGTCTGAGGCTGTGCTCCGCCTGTTTCTTTTGGCAGTAACTGCCAAATATCGGTCCTCATTCGGCGTTGTAACTCTGGGGCGACCTGTGCTGTAACGTCTACTCACATATCATCATCTTGGAATCGTTGCCAAAGCCTGGAGATGACACTCTGGGCAATTCCAAGTTTGTCTGATACTTCCAGTTGCGTACGCCCACATTTCAGACGGCCGATAATTCTACCAAGAAAAAAATCATCCAAATGCGTCCTTTGTGTCATAACTATTCTGTTATTGCACTGAAATGCTTATAAAGCGCTTGCGATCAATTATACTTCCTTGCCTGTATTTCTTATATATCACTCTCTTACTCTCTCGTCATTGTGACGTACCATCGGTGTCATCTGGTTACTTCCTGAAATTTGCATATGATTCTTGAAGATGTGTGTAGTGATTTTACAGGTGATATGTTTATTTTAGAATTCGATTTCCGCGTGACTCCGAATTATCCTTAATTTATGGACATGAGTATAAAAGAAAGCGTTCTCTCTGTTGTTGCGAAGCTTAGTTTCTCTACATTAGCAACAAATCCACTACTCTCCTAGGTTTCAAATGTAAACAAATATGGCTGCTTTCGTAACCATAATTAGGCTTAGCCGCACTTGAACAACTTTTAAATTAAATTCGCTGAAACAACCTTGTATTTGGCGTACATTTACAAAAACACTCAATCGATTTCGAGGGCAGCTACAGGTCCCTCCTCATCAGGAGAACAAAATATCTAGAAAGGGAAAGAAAGCTGAGTAACGGCTTTATATACTCTCGGGTAGAACCACGCGTGAGGAGGCAACGCCATCTATCGGCAAAAATAATCATCAAGAATTATGTTGATAAAATTTTAAAAGCGCTAGTAAGGACTGGATTAGACTTAAAATCGTTCACTAAACTTGCTAAATCTTTTTGAATATGAAAAGCCTCAAGAAAATCCAATTCACCAACGGAAGAAGCTTTTTGGATAATTTTTGTAGATCCAAAGTCAAAATTATGATTAAATTTCCAACTATGATACGCTATTGAAGACTTGTTGATTTCGCCCTTTCGGACATAAGATTCATGTTCCTTGATACGAAACTTTAACG
>KK120698.1:165412-185034 GCA_000611955.2 Stegodyphus mimosarum | reverse complement strand
TTGGAGAGTGAAGATATTGAACACATGGATTGGTCGGCAAGGTCTCTGGATCTAAATCCCGTCAAGCATGTACGGAACTTACTAGGGAGACCCGTGGCAGCACGTAACTTATCGCCAGTAACGATTCCGAAACTGCGATTGGTGCTACAAGAGGAACGAGCAGCAGTGTCTCAACAGTTCATTAACAAGCACATATCCAGCATGCACAAATGATGTGAAACCTGCCTAGCAGTCAGGGGAGATCATATCCCTTATTAAAGACCGGATGTTTCTTGCTGGACACCCATCACAGGGATGTTTCGGCCTTCAGTCGCATTGCGCTCCATGCTACGTTTTCAATAAAGCTTCTTTTTATCCCTCTGATTTCTCTTTTAGTAAGTGTTGCTTACATTACTCATGTCCTTACGTATTGGGTCTCTTACGGTATTAAATGTGTTGATTTGGAAGCTTGTGTACAAAATTATATTGAAAAAACCGTCTCGTCCTTAATTTTTGCACACCAGTGTATGTGTGTGTGTGTGTGTGTGTGTGTGTGTGTGCGTATGTGTATAAGATATAATAAAATACGATGTCTAAGCTAAGAGATGATTGGCAACCTCTAAACTGACTATTCTAAATTTGATGTTCTCTCTTTAAGGTCATCTGTCTCCGAAATTCGAGACCTTTCCATGTTACATAATGCTGCTTGAAAAAGAGAACTAAAACTTAAAATTAACTAATTACAGCTTAGTTGTACTTATGCACCTATCTTATCCATACTGCTTCACGAACAATTACGTCATTCCTTTTCGGAACTTCTGCCCTGCATACATCTCTGCGCTGCTACGCTTTCTTGTCTAAGGTGACATTGTGCTTTTCTAACCAGCGTACAAAAAATATTGCTAACTATGTTCTATAACTGCTTGTCTACAAAGGTATGATTTTATATGTGAAAAAATAAAGATGGCGATTCTTAAATTCAGTTTTGTTAGCTTCGTCTGTATGCCTTCACCTTCAGCCATGACCATTAAAGTTTCTTCGACTGCGGAAAATTAAAAGTATCGGATTCCTTGCTGCGCATTAAAACATCATATATATATTTGTGCATCATATCGAATATCTATCTATCTATCTATCTATCTATCTCTATATATGTATATATACATGCATATCTGGTAGATAGCTGTAAAAGACTAGATATGGTTTATTGCGTTGACGTAACTTGATAAAGGTTTCCTGCTTAGTTAGACAGAAGACACTTTGAGACAGACGTGGCCGAATTCAATATGGTTTTATTATTGGATATAGCTTGTCTGGAGGCACTGCATTTGTTTCACGTGTTATTGTGGGTGCAATATACACCCACATATATTGAGAGCTTATATCTTCAGGCATTGGACAATACGGACGAACGAGCAGTGACGCATCTTATCAAGACTGAAGCGAAACGGGAACAGACTACGCATTCAGAAGAAGCTGGAAATGTAGAGTAAAATGCTTCAGTTTCAATAGGATTCTTGTTTAATTATTGCACAAGCAGTGCTGATGCATCGAGGCCTCCGTAAGATCTAATGAAAACAGATTAATATTGAAATGGCGTATTTTCATATATTTATCAAAAGTCACTATTTTAACGGCAGAAAGGGAAAATGCCCAAATTAAAATTGAAAATATAAGCGGACTATTGCCAATTTAAGCGGCTTGCTTGATATGTAACATAAAAACTGCGCAAAACGAATTTTTAACTCAAATTATCAATAGTCCCTTAATTCATCATTTTAATTTAGGTATTTCCCCTTCGTGATAAAAAAATATCAGTTCAAAACCTAACCTAAATCAAGTGGTGTAACACTGCAAAATTAGTTCAAATAATTAATATGTTTAAAATTCATCACACATTCATTGCGGAGTAAATCATATGCAAAAAATTCAAAAACTAGAAACACAATGGCAAACCGCATTAAAGAGGGCGAAAAACATGCCAAAACCAAAAATTAAATAAAGTATTTAGATCTTTTTCTGCATCTTCATCAAAAGAATAAAGTTTAAAACTTAAAACAATCTGTGAAAAACAATCAAATTAATTTGTACCTTTATCAGTCTAATCCCTGCAGGCCGAAGTGAGCAGAGTAAAATTTGTAAAATATGGTATCAAAAACCTAAACAAATTTCAAAAAACATAAATATATAAGTTTGTCCAGGCGAGATTCCAAAAACAAAACATACCTTGTGCATAAGATATTTAAGATATTGAATAAGATAAAAATATATAATAGTAATATTTTAAGATAAATGTTTTGCTTTTATTACATTTTTGTAGTAAAAGCCGTATGTAGTTTAGACATATTCCTTATGAAAACATAATGTGACTTCATATTCTCCAAAATAATATTAAATGTTTTAAGGCTACTTACTATCTGTATTTCTCCCTATTAAAAGATTTCGTATAAATTTGTGAAAGTCTATTATTATCTGTTAAGCTCAAATTATTTCTCTATTTTTTATTTTTCCATATATATTTATTTACATTGGGAGTAAATGTATGTTAGTATCTAAAGCACAAAAGGAAGAAGATGCTTTCTCAAATTCTTTATCTTAAATTTAGTAAAATGCGTTAAGTTTTTGTGTTATTAACAAAATTTACATTAAGAAACATTTATATTTATAATAATTAAACTCTACCCGAAAGCAAACATCTTTAATAGAATTTCTGACCATTTTTCTCTCGGCTGTTTTCCGCATTCTGAATTCTCATTAATACTGTCAATTCATCTCATAGCATCCCGGTCTGTTTTCAATTAATATTATTATCTTTTTTTGACCTAACTTCATTTACTTCTTTTTTTTTAAATACTGCCTGTTTTTCATGAAAACAGCCTTGCCTTTAATAATAATTGTGCTTGTAGTTTACATGGCTGTTTACCTGACGAGTGAAGTATTTCGTGTTTTAAATAGAAAGCAACTGATATTCTTTTGCGAAGTTAAGGTTGTCGTTCTGTTTAATAATAGAACAAGCTGCTCAAACGCTTCTCAGATGCTGAGAGTACATCTGCATTTGTAATAATTATGTCTTACCACCTTTCTATTATTCTAATTTTTCAAAATATCCGGAATAGAATTTGCTTTCGTAATTTACTATATAATACTAAATTGGAATTATTATTTATTACCCAATCAGAAATTTCCTCAGAAGGGCTATTAATTTCGTTTTATATTTCGTCCACTACAAATCAGCGTTTCACGTTTTAAATATTATATATATATAATATGCCACCAAATATTAGAGCCCTGCGTTATATTTAAAGAAATTAAATATTGAAGAATCTGCATGAAGCTATATTTGTTTCTAGCATTGTGAAAAACCAACGGTACATAGAGAAATCAAATTCTAAATAACTTAGTCTTCCATTCAAATATGGGCATGTGGAACCCCAAATTTGGAATTTGTTTTATTATCTATTTCATATTTTGTAAAACTTTAATGAATTTTTGATGAACAAACTCAAAGATTTGAAAGCGAGCAATGGCATCACCGTATGAAAAAAAAAACACATTTCCACCTTTTGTACGAAAACAAAAACTGCTGTTTTTAAATATTTTGTGATATTGCTGTTGAATTGAATTTTATTGCTTAAATGCGAAGAACATGATATAGAATAAATAAAGGTAACACACAAAATGTTAAGAAAATGCCCCTGTGGGCATTTCAAAAATATAAAATCTGAATCCCAATAATATAAAATCCGGATATAAAATCTGAAAGCTTTCAGATTTTTTTTGAGGCGGGAGTTCTCCTTTACATATGGAATTTTTGTTTTTATATTTCTTTGCATTTATAGTTCAAATGATCTGAATGATATATCGGACAGGGAAAGAAATGGGGAGAAACATTACTAGAATGTGCGGTTATACAGTTTTAATTTTGTTCTGAAAATGTAATTGTGTTTCATGAGATAAAAATGGGGTGTATTTTCCATAATATTAAAACTTTAGGACACTATGGAGGGAATGTTTCTTCAGAAACAGTAAATAGCATTTAGGCTTAGTTACATACATCTTGATGCGCCTTCTGTTATATTTCGGAAGCAAGGGGAAAGGAAAACAATATTTGAAGTTAGCCAAAGTAAGAGAACTAGGGCAGTATATAATGTTCTTCACTATTTCGTCTATGCTGAATGCAGATGAGCCTTGTGAACTGTGCGGCGATGTATCGCTGGGTTCACACGCATAACGACAAAGTCCACAGCAGGGTAAAAACACCCTTATATTCACTCATAGAAATATTTACAGTTGGCCCCTTCTCGGGCGTACAGAGAAGCTTCCACTTGGAATTCAAATTAAGATAAAAAAATAAGAAACTAATCTAATACTAAACTAAACTGATTTAGCTGAAGCTAGACAGAATTACCTAACGTAAATGGCCCTTAACGTATTTACCGTCGATTATCAACAGGCACGTACAATACGGCCTAGCGTAGCAGGTTTAATAACGAAGTAGTCTGACGGCAGACAGGCGCCACTAAGGACTTCTAAGCTCTCTTACTGAAATAAGCTGAACCTTACTTAAATACTCCTTCTAGCTCATTTACATGCAACTCAATGCTATAAATTCATTATGGTAGGGAGTTGTAAGTGAAAAACAAGAATTTAAAGGAAAGAAATTTCAAATTAAAAGCAACTGTTAGAAAATTAAAATACACCTTACAAGCAAAATGCAATTTTCAAAAATAAAGTTGTATATGCGTTTGCTATGCAGATAAAGCAGTATCTCATTTTGCGAACACTAGATGAAATTTTCAGAAAATCTGTGTGGATGAGCAACTTATTGCAACGATGATTTTTATTTGCATATCGTAAATAACATGTTATAATAGCTGGAATGCAATTTTTAACTTATATTATAAATTTATGTCGAAGACTATTACAGTAGAAGTTTACAGATTTTTTTATTCCGATTCGTTACATACAGTTTGCTGATTAACCATTTATAATTAAGAAGCTCCATGTCTTAGATTTCAAATTGGCTAAACAGACGTTAAAAGGATACACTTCAGATAAGACTTAAAGGCTTCCCCAGAATCGGAATCGCAAATAGATATCTTAAGATACAAATGGACGAAAGGTTGATAAAAAAGAAATCTTCGACCAAACCGCCTTACAAACAGCTGTATTTAAAATTTAGCTAAAATGTCACCTAACGAGGGCGAAATCTCTTGTGGGTTTATGTCTTCATATCTTCTTTTTCTTGTGAGTTTATTGAATAAATATTTGATTAGGCAGTTGGAGGATTTATAGCAGTTGGGGAGATGGTATCATTAACAATAAAATAAATAACATTTGAAAATTCTTAGAAAATTGGAATATTAGCTAAATCATCAATTCATAAAATGCATGCCTGTAGCGCAAATTTGTAGCTATAAAAAAGACCCGTCGGTTATGAAATATAAAAATTTACCAAACGTAAAACTCAAATACTTGAAGATTTCATATGACTCTTTCGGTAGAGCGAAGCGCACAAAAGCATAACGAATTGTAGCTAAGAATATTACCGGTACTAATCTAACAATTTTCCACCCACTGCTGTTCCTAAAGATCTTGTATAATGTGAATCTGCTTAAAGGGCAATTCCTCAGATTTCTGCCTGAATATTTCTCAGATAATGGTATTCCTCAGACTTCTGCCTGAACAGTTTCTAGATCTAGTTCCCTTCAGTTGTTCCTGTTATTTTTCTTAAAAATATAGTGCTGAAAGCCCTACGTGAAATTATAAATCCCACAAAAAGTGGTTGTAATATTTTAGAACTGCTCTCCAGAAGCAGAAAAATGTCATCAAGAGAGTGTTGGCATTGCTTAAAGTGTACTGTACATTTTTTAAATGCTGCAGGTTTCTTCACTCGACTATAAACATGAAAATGCTTAAACCTAAAAAATAATAGGACTAATTGTGTAAATTAATCTACTGTAAAGCATCACATTAATTGCTATTATCTTGTATTCACCTCTAAATCCTTTCCTTCGTTGTCTTTTAATTTTTACTTCCTTGTATGAAGTAAAGGAAGCACTGAAACCCCTAAAAATTTCAGGCATTTCAAATTCTAATGGAAATATCGATTTTGACCCCTCCCGAATCCATTTGAACGATTTTTTACCTGATGTCTGTAAGTACTGATAAAATAACGGAATCTTTTTACCAAAATGGATTTTAAATTGAATCAAGTGGGATTTTTTATGACGTCTGTACACGTATGAATGTATATGTATATGTAGCTTGCATAACTCAAAAACAATTAGACGTAGAACCTTGAAATTTTGTATATGAGATCACTATAACATATAGCCATGCGCCTTCCTTTTCTAATTACAATCGGGAGTATCAAACACACACACATATATATATATTACACACACATATATATATATATATATATAGTCATCCCCTTTCCTGGCTTAAATGTTTTTACCCAGCCTTTATTTTCGCAGTTATTGACAAAATCATCGTCGTATATTCCCAGTTACAAAACTGTTCTAATGACTAAAATATTCATGTGCTGGCAATTCCAAAGTTGAAAAAGTTAATTTTCAACAAAAAATAACGAAATCTAACTTTTAATGTGATCTCTCGCTTCCTCGACTTATATTTGGGAAAGCTTTATACTCGTTATGAAAAAACAAAATCAGAAAAACTTTAACCCCCGTATGACAAAAACTAAACTGGATATTTAATTTCAAATTTGTATTTTCGATGACATTTTCAGCATTTCTTGAGGGATCGATTAATTAAGTTAGAATAATAAGGGGGAATAGTTTAAATGAAGCTCATAAAAATATGCATAATTTAACCGGCCGAACAAGGAGGTCTTGAGACGGCCATATCATATTTTTTATTTCTAATGTTTGTACATTTACTAATATGAATAACATGCAAATTATTCTTATCATGTAGAACAATTGTGTGGATGTTACCAGACATATAATTCACTTTATAAACTGAGAAGCTTAATTTATTATATTCATGACTATGTAAACAGTTACATATACACAAAGTGAGTACAAATATGCGTATTCGCATGTTATAATGAAACCAGAATTAAAATTTGTGTTGAACGTAAAACTGTTAATACGAATTTCAGCTTTCTTTAGCTCCAGTAGCATATTTAATTAGACAATTAAACCTGGAATCATGATTTCGCTTCACAGAACGAAAATCTCCCGCTGCAAATAATGTGGTAATGAAATTAGAATGAACGGAAATGAGATGATAGTTTATCTTCCTCATGTTGAAATTGAATTGCCGGTTTTCTTCATTCCACATGTCGGTAATACATGGATCGTTTAAAACCCTTGCAATTAAATTTCGATTTCTCACTTTCCTAAGCTGCATGCGATGAGGTTACCAGGAGAGGAATATTTAAAAGTTAATCAGCAGAATTCTAAGCTGAGAGTTCTTAAAAACGTAAAGCAGAAAATGAATTAAGGATTTACTTTTAAACACATTTAAGGAAAACCTCTTAGATATTTCTTAGCAATAGAAAAGTAACTTGAAAACATAGTTTTACTTCAGTAATCTTAATTCTTACTATGAATTTAAATCCGCTGTTATAAATACATCTTTATGATAATTAACGTATCCATGAAAATTTAATTCTAAAAAGGGGCGAGCCCTTCGAAATACCATAAAAAATTTAAAGTTTCATTAATTTTGTAACTGCCTATATTTGAATACAATAATTATCCAATATATTGTAGAGTCATCAGGATTTATTTTGGAAGCAGGAGTCATGGAAAATGAACAATGCCTTCGCCGGGACTTGAACTACGGACCTCTTGAATACGCGCCGAATGTGCTAGCCATTACACCACGATAGCTTGCTAGAGAAAGGAGAAAATACCTTATATACTCGCCTTTTAAAGGGCGACTGTGGATTAGTGGACCCAATCGCCAATTCCTGGCGGTGAAGAATCATCATGCACCACCTTTTTTTAGTTTGGGCGTCACTGTAGAGACATTAGGTTATTTTAAAGCAAGAGACAGGAAAAATGAGCAATGCCCTCGCCGGGATCTCGAACCTCGGACTCTCGAATACGCGCCTAGAGTGCTAGCCATTACACAACGAAGGCATGCTAAAAGGAGGTATAAAGTACCTTATAAATTTATCGAACCGTTTCCCTGTCAGTGTTCTAAAAGAATCGTATTACAAAACGTTTTTAGTTGATCATATTTTCATATTTCAAATAGTAAATAATTTTGTATTTTTCCTGAATTTTTAAACCGGCGAAAGGCGCATCAAGAAAAGTTACTAGAGTGGACGCATGGGGTATCACATACTCCAATGTTTAAAATACGGTAAAAACAATTTTTTTGTTTTTAAAGCTGTTTTTCTTTTATATTACGCGAATAAGACTTGGGTAATACAAAATATTTATTTCTAAAATAAGCTTATAAAGAGTTAAAATTAAGTTAAGTGGAAATAATAACAAAATAAACATGACACCTCTAAGTTTTATTCATCTCTAATACATGATGCAACTTATTTTATTTGTTTACACTTTGAACAAAATTCATTCACGTGTTCTTAGTACAAAAAGTTTTCACATTTTAAATATAGCATTTGCGGTCCTCTGTCCTTGGCTCCAGGGCATTCATCACAACTTTTATATTTAGTTGCTTCGAATTTTCATATATACGTTTGAATTATTCCTCGAAACTTCTGCTCTTCTTTTGTATGCAGTACCTAAGTTTCTCGGTAAAGTATCAATCTCTGATTGTTGTTTAATATATTTTTTATTAATTGTAATGCTAAAGCCCTCAAAAACAGACATCTGCTTCTTTATCTTGATTAGTGGTGGATTAGCAAATGAAAGTAATATATATCGAGCATTTATTGTAGCAACATTGAGTGCAGAAAGGAAAATTACCATTGGACACTTCCTTGTTATTCTGGCAATTGAATAACTTGCTGCCATTTCATCCACAATATCCACTGCTTCCTTAGTCGTATTATCAAAATACATATTTTCTGGTGTTTTCTTTTCTCCAGTAGTGTCATCTATAGCATCATCGTTATGTAATGCTAAAAGCATAAAAACAGTTTTTCCTTTTTTTTAGGAACATAAGAAATTAACGCTTTATCTTTTTCGAAACCAAACAGTGTAGAAAATATTCCTATTTTCATCTTCAGTTTCCGAAATGTAATCTTCTTCACTTTCAAGTATTTCTAATCAGTCTCATAGCCGCTGCATTTCCAATTCATAGGGAGTCATTCTTTTTGCCATAATGATCTTAGAAATCTTTTAAAATTTAATTTCAAATAGTTTAAAATCGCTTGCGAGTAGAAACATTTACTGTTACATTCTAGAAATAAATTTAAAAAATAAATATTCAGTCAGAAAAACACTTACGTGGACAGGCATTGGGGTGTGTCACACCCCAGATGCAATACAGCCAAATCTTTTCCTGAAACACACAGGCAACGGAAAAGCGATTCTGAAAGTCACTCGCTACTAGAAACTCAACTACTGAATGTAATACAGAATTTCAGTTTCACAAGTTAGGAATATTCCACTTTTTTTGTAGACTCGGAACACCCCACGGGCTTTCTTGTGGGTTAAACGTTGTTATAAAGTAAACACATAAAATATCAGCATTATTTCCAGACATTTTTGGATATTTTTCTGATTTTTCTTAAATGTTGAAACACAGAAAAGAATTTAAATTCAAAATCACAGTAATCATTTGGTAATTATTTAACGAAATTTTAGAAATTAGAGTTAGGAACACAAAAATTCATTAGTAAAACTTACATCTGATCCATAGCTATAAGAATTTAAAAATGAGAACAAACCAAAGTAATATATTTTTCCTTGTAAAAGTTGTGCTTCGCCTCTGAATAGAAGGTAGTGAAGTAGAAAATTTAAAAATAAAGCATTAAAAGACTTCGTTGTGGGTATAACTTATCTTAAACAAGCGGAAGTACCCGATGTGAATTAGGTAAGATTGAGAGTAATGCATCTAACAACAGAGAGAATTCTGTATCTTTCTCTACACAATACCGCTGTAATCCTTCTCTAATAACGGTACAAAATATACGCTTCATAGTCATACATTTTTCAGTCTGATGCGATATGGAACCTACAGAAAAAATTCGAAAAAAAAACTAATTCTCTCTCATTATATCAGCAACAATGGCACGCCGTTTTTAATGATTTTCGTCTTTTTAATCAAACGGTCGCAAAAGCTCACGTTCCATCCAATATTTCACCTTTATTCAAGTTTAGTCGAATGAATGCGGAAAAAAATGCATCATAATTGATCAGAAATCAATAACGAGAACAAACAAACACACAAACAGATATTCTTGTTTATATGTATGGATTTTGTAAAATTTACATTTTTTTATTAACAAACTCTACGATTTGAAAGCGAGATATAACAACACTTTCTGAAATAAAGCATTTTTATCTGCAACACGCGACACAGTTGCCACTCGGAAAAATGAGTGCGAAAATTAGTATTTTCAGAGTTTCTAGGATGTCAAAACGGGCAGTGAAAACAACTTTCGAAGTAAAGCAGATTTTCATCTCCAGCTTGCGAGACTGCTGCCACTTTGAAAAATGAGTGTGAAAATTATCGCTTTTCCGAGTTTTTAATTAATATCTCTGATTTTTAGCTTCTTTTTTTGGAAAAAAGTAGACTCCGACCTTTTTCAGGACCCAGAAAGGAATCGTATAAAGTTTGGCGACGATAGCTACAGTAGTGACGGAGTTATAAAAGGACAAAAACAAAGATTTATATATATACACTGGTTATCATAAATTAAGGAAAATTAAAAAAAAATAGCGGTAACACCCCCAAAATAACCCAAACCGTGTAAGATTTGAACATGATGCCAAGTAAGAGTAGCTGAGTAAAACTGCAATACGAAAATTAGTGGCGCTGATCTCGGAATACATCAGCTGCGAGGAGCATAAAACTCCACGTTTGAGAGCAAGCCCACATATTTCACTGTGATAGCGACAATAGAAATCTGAGATAGCCAATTCATAACAATGACCTCCAGGCATCATCTGCCCGCAGAACTACGATGGAGAGCCATTGGGAGACTAGATGCAGGACAAAGTCAAAAAGAAGTAGCCAGATGGCTAAATGTGAGTCCTTCTGTGGTTCATAGACTTTGGAGGCAATTTCAAACCAGAGGTTTGGCATCTAGAAGGTTCAGCCAAGGACAGCCAACTGCTACGACGAGCGCCGATGACGATATTCGACATTATGTGCACGCAGGAATAGAACCGTTAGGGCTGTTCCCTTTACAGGGGAACAGGTTTAGTTTAGAAATTGATAGTAGGCGTTATTTGATATGGAGAGAACCTGGAATCAGTTATCATTCGTCAAACACCCGTGAAAGAGATGCATAGAGAAGAGGCAGTATCTGTGATTGCGGTGGCATCTCTTTGGATGGACGCACAGACCTCCATGTCTTTCCAAGGGGAACCGTGAACTCTCAGGTTTATAGGGATGACATCCTTGATGCTTATGTGCGCCCATATGCCGGGGCAATAGGTGATGCTTTCCTGTTACAGGACGACAACGCAAGACCACACAGGGCTCTCATCATATACGATTATCTTCAACAGGAAACAGTTATGCGCATGGAGTGGCCAGCTGGATCCCCGGGCTTGAATCCTATCCAGCACGTTCGGGATGCTTTAGGGAGACGTCTAACTGCTCTCAATCCGCCGCCTTAGACCCTTGCCGCGCTTTCAACTGCTTTGCAAGAGCAATGGCTCTCGTTTCCGTTGGAACTCATAGACCGCATAATTAAAAGCATCACACCTCTTTGTATGTGCTGTATTGCTTCTAGAGGCGATCATATTCCATACTAAAGGTACGTTTTCTAAATCAAACTGACACCTTCGATTTGTTCATTTTATACATGTTATAATTTCTATACTACCATAATTGTGTGGAAATTTCTTCTTATGTTATTTCATACCTTACTATGTGTTGTATATTGTGGCTAAGTTTCATAAAATTACACATGTAACTTTTTTAGTAATCGTGATTTTTGGGATTTTTCCTTAATTTATGATAACCAGTGCATATATATATATATATATATATACACATGCTCATGTATATATATAGAGAGAGAGAGAGAAAAAATATATAACTGAACTCGGCGAGAAGAGGTTTAAAATTATTTGTAGGATAAACTAAACGAATCTTTTCCTAAGAGGTATGTTTAAGATGTAATAATAAGTAAAAATAAGTAGTTAAAACTTTGAATTAAACCAGTGAAATGACATATGGAGTTTCAATTAAGAAAAATGGGATTTGTTGTTCAGGAATACAAATACACAAAATCTCTATATTATATAAAATGGTGTTTCTGGTTTTACTTCTAAATAATTTAAAAGTGTTTTCGATGAATGCTCAAGTTTTTGAGTGTATTTTTTCCATTTTTAAGAATTCTTAGGCAAGGGAATCAAGCTTATTTGCGTCAACCTTATGTTCCTCTAGGGAACAAATTGTAGAAAAAGTAAAATAAAAAATTGGATCGACGACACATTGATCCAAATCAATTCTCTTATCAAGATGGAGTTATGAAAGAGGTGACAAAAAAGGTTTCTACCGACCTCCAGTTGTCACATCTGGTTATAGATTGGACATTTCGGTTGCATCCAGGACCTTTTCTTCCAGATCTCTCCCTTTCATTATTATTTTTTTACTCTTTCAACTTTTTGCTTCCCCGGGTAAAACTGTCTTTGATTCATGGAATGACAGATGGGGATTTTTTTCATCTCCTTTTTCTGCTTTAAAAGGTCCGTAGGGTGGAAAAAATGGGGAAGTTCGTAAAAGACATTTAGATGTTATCTTTATGGCATGAATGGGTTAGGGATTTTCGTACGTGACAGGGTTACGTAATTGAAAATACTTTCCCCAATGGTGTTTCCTTTTCTATTCCTATCGAAATTCATTTTGTCTGGTTGACTTTATTAGGATCAACATAGGAACAAACAATATTTAAGAACAACATACACGCTTTTCATTTCGTATAACGCGTATTTACGTGTGAAAAAAATAATGACTTAAAAAATGCTGCTCTGTTATTCAGTCAATATCTTTCAACTTCATTAATTTGTATGAAATATTATTTGAAATCTCATTAACAGAAAGCGATGGATTATTATGCCAGTTATCTGGAGACTTTCTTTATGCCGCGCCATTTCTATTAATGTGTACTTCCTGAAGAGGTTGCGTTATATTATGATGTAGCAAAAATGATTTATTTAAATCGGAGCAGACAGAGAGAGAAAGTAGTGAAATATTGTGGTCGTTTTATTGGTCTGAAAGCAGCAACCGTCGTGTCTTTAAAGCCTTATATTAATATTTTCCCGGAATAATTTATCATTGTTTTCCTATAGCTGAAGCGGCAGGAAAATTATTCATCCATCAAGAAAGAGGGAAATTAAATATCCGTTGAATTGAATATCCTTTGAGTTTGTTTTTAAATGCGGTCATGAATGAAGAATATGACTTTATTGCTTTTTTATACTCTGTTCATTCCGAAACTAATGTCTACTTACAAATTTTATGGAGAACTCTTCATGAAGGAAACTGCTAAAACTCTCTCTAAGACTAAACTCTCGCTAAGACGACCAGCACTGTTCCAGTTAGTTTTGACCTCCTGCGAATGTGATCGTCTTAGAAAAGCTTTGGTTAATACAAATGCGTATTTATTTTCTTAGAAAGTTTTGGCCACAATTATAGGTGGTTTTCTTACACAGGTGGTTTCTCCAAAGGGTTAAACTTGGTTATTGGTTCAAAATTTTAAGAACTGACTCTCATCTGAGTAAGCGATAAAATTAGGTACTAAATAACGACAAAGTGCCTAAATAAATATTACAGTTCAATTTCAGAAAAATATTTTAAAAACTGTTTTTACAAATGTAAACCGATTAACCTCCTCTAAATTCAAAAAACATTATGAAACCTCTAAACATTATGAATCTCAAGCATGAGTTTACTAATGATAGCGCAGTTTAATTTATTGATTTGTTACACCTCAGGATTGATATCAAGGCCATATTCTTACAAGCAGAAAAATATAATAGACAATGATATTCACATCACAGCACATTACAAACTTCTACTTTGAGAACCCTGAGAAACGTTCACGTATAAACTATTTTTAAATGCTATGTTATACTCTGCATTCCCTTAGTAATCTTGGTAACAGTTTCAGTGACTTTCTTTAACATCACAGCGACTAAGAACAGCTGAGCACAATCTCTGATGTATATCATTCCAAGAAAAAAAGAATCACATAGGCAGAAAATAGATAGTGTTATTTTGTCCCCCCTCTAGGTTTCAGTAAACATCCCGCGGTCTCTTCCTTTAGCACGCCCACTTTTACTTAGGTACATAGCTTCACGCCAACTACCATCATGAAGGTAGTTATTGGTATGTTTCCAGATGACAGTTTTATCATAAACTAGCTGCTGCGCGGCCAGTCTTCGTCTGGCTTTTAAGTGTACCGGAAAAAATGCCTAAAGAGAACACCAAACATTAAATTTGAAAACTGCACAGAATTATACTCTGCAGAACAATTTTATCGAAAAAGAAACAAACAACAACGGAAACAAAATTCAGTTCAAAATGCATTACATATAAAAAGCATACAATGAAATAAGCAATATCCCTTAATACAAATATTAATCATCCTAATAAAAAAATTAACCAACTTTCCGTTGAAGAAAAATCATGCAAAACTCTTCAATATCTTACAAACAATGAAATAAGCAAAAAATAACATGAAAGAAACTCAAAAAACAAAACATTTCGCGCAGAATTTTACTCTGCAGAACAACTTTATCAAAAAAGAAATCAATAAAAATGTATTATATATATAAAAAATGACAATGAAATATGAAGTATCCCTTAATACAGATATTACTTACCCTAATAAATAAATTAACCAACTTCCCTTTGCAAAATCTTAAGAACTCAAATGGTATAAACAGATTAAGAACTTAAAGAGATTAAAAAATATCATGCAAAACTTTTTTATAATTAAAATTATATATAATTAAAACATAATATTACAATGAAATAAGCAATATCCCTTGATACAAATGTTAATTATCCTAATAAAGTAATTAAACAATTTACCGTTGCAAAAAGAAACAACTTTTTAATTTCTTAAACTTTTCAGTCTCTTAAAAACAGTAACATAAGAAATACGATGAAAAATTGTTGCCAAACCGAAATTTTTAAAAGAATGAAACTATTCAAAATGATGCAATTTCATCAAAAATCTATCAACAACAATAAGAAAGGAAAATTGTTGCCAAAACTACATTTTAAAATATCTGAGATGCGAGAAGGGTATTCGGAAGCTTCATTTAAAAAATTTTAAAAAAATACAAAATATTATTATTTTTCCAAAATACTTTTTTTAAAGGAGTCGAAAGGATTAAAGTTCAACCTGTCCAAAAATCAAAGGAAAATAAACAGTACATTTTTTAAAATAAGTTTTTTTTAAAAAAATTCCGCTGAAAAGGTGCTAAGCTCACCTTCTTAATAAATTCGTATTTAATCGATTTATTGAAATGCGAAATTTATTTTAAATTCGTAAAATAGCTAAGTGTCTACGCTTCACGACGATGTAAAAATAACATGTATAGAGTGAAATCTCGCTTTTCTATAGCCCATTATGTCTCAAAATGACGCGATTTGGTCACAAAACATAACATAAAAAAAATTCTAATTCGAATTTCGAAAAAATCGCTTCGAGGGGCACTGGCTCTTGTGTAGATACACATATGTACCAAATTTCGTGGCCCTGGGTCTATTAGCTTACTCGCAACACGAACGAAAGACACACACACACACACACACATACTCTTTGTTTTATTATATGTAGAGATTACTGAAAATATTACCATGTTATGTAAATACATTGCCTTAAATAAAATTATATTTCTACATGCACGCAGGTTATAGTATTTTTTATGCTTCAGTATGTAGGAAGTAGCGAAATTTCATAATATCTAAATCTGCGCATGTTACTATCGTGTCGTAATTCATATATCATATTTTTTGAAAGTTTATTCATATAGCTACTCGAGGAAGAACATCTTATACCATCATGCATTATTTCTCTCGATATATGTTTCTTTGGATCGTTCGAGTAAATTTCTGGCAATTGTATAGAAGCCAGATAAACCAACAAAAAATTCAAATCTTAATTTTTTGGGGTTGCAAATAAGGTACAAATTGAGAACCATCTACTGGATTCCGTAGACTAAAATAAATCAGAAACATCTCTGTAACTTACCAGATTTTTACGGAACTTTTCTATTAATTTAGCAAAATAATTCCGAAGTAGAATATTACATGAAAATGGCGGTAGCTACTGTGATCGCAGAGCATCATAAAAGTGTTTTTAAATGCTTAATTATTAGATGAATGGGAATAAAAGAATTTGAAAAAAGCCATTTTGTAAGGGATGTCAGGACTGAGTGTTTTGTGCATACTTTTGGCGAACATGGTCTTAACCGTGTTAAGTCCTGATCTTGAACAGGGAGCTGAATGCAGCTATGTTCTGTGGTAGAATAACTGTGGTTAAGTGGTAGAATAACTGCACGTAAGAAGGATTTAAAATCCTCTTTTATTAAACGACTATTTACAGCCACTTCCCAGCTTGGGAGGGATAACAGAAAGTAATGACCGCACTTGGGTATAAACTGAACAATCAAATAATTTAAAATAGCGTTGAGTAGAAATTAAGTAGTCGTTGCTCACAGAGGTATGAACGCGAGGTTGGCCTCTATGCTAAACTATCAAGGATGCGTAGCAAGATTTAGCTAATACTAACTCACTTAGATTTCTTCAATAAGTAATAGCGTAACCGCGCTAAGGCTCAGAATTTAAATCTAGCTAGTCAGGTGAACGTCGAACAGAGCCGCAGTGATCTGAGAGTAAAAGCTCTCTCACACGGAGAAGTTCCTTGCTAACCTTTTAAATACAAAACTTGGCTCCACCTCAAATTAGCAAAAAGCTGAAACGCGCGCTCATTCTAACGGGAAGTTGAAATAAGAGCTCATAGGAAAGAGAAATTAACATAAAACTTTGTTAGTTTCAACTAAAACCTTACAGGGAGACCACACGTTTTTGTTGATTAAACGCTGGCAGACGTAAATTTGTAAGAATCCGTAATAAAATTTTGAGCTATTTCACATAAAGAGACCATTAAAAATTTATGCAGTGAGAGGCATGAAAAAAAGCACCGTTTCTTCGTCGGGATTCGAATTATGGGTTTTCCAGTGCTAGCTGGATATGCTAAGAACTTACACATTGAGAGTAACTCAAATGAGAATACGATAAATTCTTACATTGTTATTTACTTAAATATCGACTGAAGAGAGAAACAAGACCCGTTCTACCAATTTCAGGTAGGGATGAGTTACAATCCATCATATGTTTTAGCTGGAGCAAAACTGTAGAGACGCTTAGATTTCTTGAAGCAGAAAACTTAAAATACAAATATTTCCTTGACCAGATTTGAACACAGATTCTGCAGTTACTAGCTGGACATATTTTATTTTATTGCTGTGTATCTTGATTATATATCTTTGCCCCCAATGAATCAAAGATGCATGAGATTTGAGCATGAAAAAACATAAAAATATAATTACAAAAAGACAAAACACTAAACGATGCAGGGGTTTAGCGAGACAATCATGTGCAGTCACCAAATGAAACGCCGCAACTGTAATGGATTTGAGAGAGTCTTGCTAATTACAAATCGAATCTCTCCACTTCATAGTCTCAATTTCTTCAAGTAATTTGACATGAAATATTTCCTCCTGGCATTTTTTACCATTCTTTTCACAGATAAAAATGATACCCCACTATTTTTACAGCAAAATTTCAGGTCTTCAGGTCTTTTTAGCTAGTTTATAAGCGCATTCATTGCCAGTTACTTCAATGCGAGCCGGAAATCATTATAAGACAACAGCCATCCCTTTTGAAGCTAGAAAATAAGATCTCTAGAAGATTCAATAATTTTTTATTCCGCGACATTATCTGATAAATTGCTTGAATAACTGAAAGGGAATCTGAAAACATAACAATATTTTCAAGTTGGATTATTCTAACAATAATTTGTTCAGTTGCAACTCTAAGTGCCTCCAGTTCTCCATCGAAATTGGGGCGAAACGGGCCAAGAGAAGATCAAGATACAAAAAAGCTCTGAACACACACCAGCTTCAACTGAATATTCTCGATATATATATATATATATAGAATAGATATATATATATATAGAGAGAGAGAGACTGAAATGCAACTGAAATAGTGATAGACATGGCTATGCGAACTGTGTAGCGCTGCGCCGCACTTAAGCTCATGTGAGGGCGCTGCGCTAACTGCATATATATCTAGTACTGTGGCTGTTAATCAGTCGTTTCAATTGGCAGTATGGGTAAAAAGTCTGATTTAGGCTCCTTTGATTACGAACAAATAGAAGACCCTCGACGTATGGACCATTCAATTACCAAAATCGAATGAGAACCAAGATTTTAAAGTACGACAGTGTGAAAAGTATATCGAGAACGCACGGATCCTGGTAAAAAATAGCAATCGGTTAAACTGGAAAGGACTGTTAGCCTTGAACGAGCGAGGTGTGAGACGGCTCAGCTGTATTGTACGTAGCCAGCGAAGCCAAACATTAGCTGAAATAATTACCACCCAACTAAATCAGTGCCCAAGTCGTGCAATCAATAAACGGACGCTTGATTCACCGTACTGGTTTCGGGAGCCATAAACAGACATTGTTCAATGCACGCCATCAGACTGCACTTCTGACAGGGCCAAGCGAATACAAAGAACGCACTTTAAAGGACTGGAAACAAGTAGCATGGAGTGATGAATCTCGATTGCGACTCGTAATGTTGACGGGAAGCTGAGAATGGGGGTGTTAGACTCATGAAGCCATAGATCCTGCATGCCGGATTGGAACTGTACAAGGCCATGACTCAGTCACGGTCTGAGGTGTTTTCTCTTGACAGTGTTTGGGATCTTTGGTATTTGTACCAACCTCCAATGTGATTCGGTACGTAGAAATGATACGTGATCACCTCCATCCATTTATGTTATCCTTTCATTCACACGGAAATAGAGTATTCCTGCAAGATAATTGCATCTTTCACAGGTCCCGGTTGGCTACTGCCTGGTTGGATGAACATTCCTCTGACTTCTGTGTCATGAATTAGCCACCTAGAAACCCTAACTTAAATACTATTTATAATCCTCTGGGATGCTTTGGAGAAAGGTGTAAAAGCACATCACCCAACATCAGATACGTTTCCTGAATTATGGGCAGCTCTAGCTAATGTTTGGCCAACCATTCCTGTGGAACGCTTCAGCAAATTTGTTGAATCCGTGCCTCGTTGTGTGGTAGCCGTTATCAAGGCCAGAGGAGGCCCAACTCGTTATTGACTTGTTGTCTTTAATTTAGTGGCGCTTCAGTGTATGTGAAGCCAATTATTCTTTGGTTTTCTGGAGTAAATTGTGTCCAGAGTAGTTAGTTGCTTTTATTTCACGATTGACTGATGATGACTTTGTTTTATTAGCTGGATATA
>KK120698.1:136531-165328 GCA_000611955.2 Stegodyphus mimosarum | reverse complement strand
GAAATTGTCACAGAAAAATGCGATATACTGAGTGAAAGAAAGTGTTTTTCATTTCAAACATCAAAACATTTGTGAAAATAAAATGAGCATGTTTAGGAATTATAGTTGCTACAAAATACCATTCTTACAATCTATCGTCTGCAGACCGAGCAAAATGTAAATCATGTGTTTGAAATTATTAATGCTTCTTTTTATTGATTATAGGATTTAATGATAATAAATTTCTTTACTTCTCAGTTTATATCCTTCGCATTTGAGATCAAGTATCTTAGTAAATGACTGTATAGATGTGAATACTAGCATAAAAACATCAAATAAATTTCAGTCAATGTTTATGTACAGCTGCATACATGAAGCTTTCTACCTCTAGGGGAAACAAATTCTTTCATTTCATTCTTTTTTGTGCTTTATAATCTTAGGAGACACGTTGTAAATTCCGAGCAAAAAAGCATTCATTAATCTTGGAAGCTCATTATACACAAAAGACTAAAAAAATGATACCATTCCAGAAAAACGATAACCCACTATAGGAATAATTCCCTATAAATAAAAACTTGTTTTATCGCTCTCCTTAATTCATGCTCATCGAGCTGTTTCCTTTATTGTTATGCCCCTTTCCCGTTTCTCTTTAATTAACGCAAAGCCAAATTTTTCTTTACTTTACTTTTAGAGTGTATCCGGCTTAGGGGGGGCATGAAATGTGACATTTAAAAGTATGAAAAGCCGCGCAATCGTGAAAGTCCTGCAAATGGTTAAATATCTTCCGGATGTGAAAGCAATACTAATGAGAGGGGGTTTAATGTCGGTGTAGTAGAGAGGTGTGGCGTGAAATAAAGAGATTATTACTTCGAACTTAATATCAGAGTTCCAGTCTGTAACTAGTCCCCTAGGACAAGCATGAATGATATTTTTATCGTAGCAAGCCAATTTAGAGATTTGTCGAAAGTGACTGCTTTATAACCAAACTAATATCTTGTTATAATAAATTCCAGGGAATGCTTAGAGACTTTCTCTACAATGCAGTCGAAAAATGCAAGTAAATTCCGGAGACTGGCTAATTGCATGGATGTTTTCTTGGATTTTTACTAACTATAAATGTATGTACGAGCCAATGCTTTTTAGTTGTTCTTCATGTAGACACCCATCCCCTGCGGCAAATGGCCTCCGCATGTTCTGAAGTAATAAACTGAACATACAAACTTCAAGTAAATTTTAATTAACATTAATTAGAACTGTCAGTGCAGCAAATATTTGTTGGTAGATAAGTACCAGAGAAATCTAAGCTATCTAATCCATATGCTATCTATTACAGTTATTTAATCCAGATTATTAACCATTTCGTACAGAAGGTTAGAATTTGATAAATTGTTATGTCGGTTTCGAAAGGACAAATGGACACTATAATGTTTAAAAAACGCAATGTTTTAAGAACCCTTTTGTGTTATTTGCAGTGATAAAGAAACTTATATGTTAGGTATTTGCGAATTTTACTTTTCTTTGCAATTCAGTTGCTTCGCCGTAATACTAACTGATGTATATCAAGTCTAATTCTTTGAGGAAGTGAAATGAAATATATAAAAGGCGTTTAAAATTAAACGGTCTTAGTTAAGTGCATTTCGGAGGCAAAAAGAATTCTTTTAACTTCTGTAATATTTTTGGTGACATATCATTAGAATTGGAATCGTAACGCTGTTAAGAACGGCGGATTTTAAGTCAAAAATCGGCAGATGTAAGTTTTACTAATTACGATGTATAAGGTATTTATCCCGCCTTTTTAGCATGTCTTCGTGGTGCAGTGGGCAACACACTCGGCGCGTATTCGAAATTTCCCTGGTTCGAGTCCCAGCGAGGGTATTGCTCATTTTTCATCTCTCCTGCTTTAAAAAAATACATAATGTTTGTACAGGAGGGACGTCCGAACTAAAAAGGTGGTGGATGATGATTTTCCACTACCAGGATTTGACGAGAAGGAGTATGATAGGTGTTTCTTCCGCCTTCGTGGTGTAATGGTCAGCACACTCGGCGTGTATTCGAGAGGCCCGCGGTTTGAGTGCCGACGTGGGCATTGCTCATTTTTCATATCTCCTGCTTCGAAAAAATTCTAATGACTCTAGAAATGTTCTCTGAAATTCTGTCAACTGCTACTTAGACCGTTTCCTGAAACTCTGTTAATGTTCTAATGTGGTTCATATGTATATATTCAACAATATGTTTTTAGTCTCGTAAGACCAAGAATGTTATGATAAGTAAACTTTAATATTTAAATAAAACAGGGTGATTCAAAATATATTTACATGTTTTGTTTCGTACTATTTAGTACAGATAATGCGAAGAATTAATAAAAGAAGAAAATCAGAACCTCTAAACGTAGAACGTTCATTTTATTCTTTTAATAAGCATAACTAAGGAGATTCATTTTCAGTATCATCCGATATATTTCGAGGAATCAATTTACATTCAATTCATTTAAACATTTGCTCGGTTTTAAACATTATCTTTATCGTCACTTAAAATCGCGATGCTACTAACAACGAAGATTTAAATCGATTGATTTAAAATTTCAGCTTTGTTAGCTGTTGATAGCTCTAGAGAAAGCAAAATGTAGGTTCATTATTTTAGAAATTACCATAAAAATTTAATTTGGAGCAATACTTTTCAAGTTATCGGATGATCTAAAGAATAAAATTCTGATTTATAAATTTGATATTTAAATAAAGGTGCGTGAGAAAATTTCAAAACTAATTAAAAAAATATCTACATGGAATGCTGACAAAATTTTGTTAGTTATTGCATGTTACCATTGTTTGTTTTGTACTGCCATTTCAAATACATACTTTGAAAGGATTGAAAAAGATGGGTCTCTAAAAAGATTCAAAATTAATTTTAAAATTTTATCTCTCCGCAAGAAAAGATACAACCATGTAGAAATAAATTAACTTACAAGAAGTTAGAATTATCCTACAATACAATTAATAGTAGAAATCCCATTAATTATGAATACTAAGTACTTCCGGGTTTTTCTAATCATCTTTGCCTTGTGTAGTTTTACACCTGAATTTGATTTCTTCTTTTATTTTTCCTCCGTTCACTAAAAGTTTCAACAGATTTCCGACTTTTTAAGATTAGAAATGACAAAATAAATAAAATTTGTTACTTTCTTCAATATGTTATTTCTTTCAGCTTTTGCAATTATTGAACTCAATGCTAAGTAGTAGTGAACTCAATGCTAAGTAGTATTTTTTATATAGTAAACAAACAACTAAGCAAACTTCTTACCATACAAGTTACCGCACTTAATAATGATCACGAAGTTGAAGCTGTAAAGTTCATTGATGTATACTCTGAAATTTTTCATATTATGTCTTCACATTTAACATTAAGTTAGGAAATATTTAAACTAAGTCATCTGTTTTTATTTGATCTTATTAAATTTAATAAACCACATCGTAATGAAAAAAGAATGCTATTTCGTCAAATGTACGTTAATTAACGGAGCAATGCGGTTATTTTATGAAGTTTCAAAAAGAGTAATCAAATTCACATGTTGCTGCCACGCGGTTAATTTAATCAAAACTTTCAAAGAATGCTCGAAAGTTAATTGGAGCGATAATTAAATATGTCGCATTTTTCTTCAACAGCAAATGCGATATGATAAATATATGCATATTTTTATATTTAATTGTTAACTATATTTAGAGTAAATAGAAATGATAAATAAACTAACTGCTATTTTTCGCTTGACATTTAAGTAATAGTTTCCTTTAAAATTTCTCTTTCTAGCAAAATAGTTTCGCAGGAGTAAATCAGTCACCTTATTAATTTATTTTTACTGATAATTTTTTTATTTTATATTAGATACTTATTTAAGCAGCAGCTAGCTAATTATTTATAACGAAATTAACAAATAGGTGGTTCATAAATAAAAATCAGTAAATGAAATATATTAATGCAACTTATTTCGACTTAATATAGAGGAAGGAAACAGTTTAAAATTAACTAATTTATAAATATAAATTTCTTAATTTAAATGGAAGGAAAAATGCCAAAATACTTCTTTTTTTTTAAAAAAAAGAACATTTTGTAGTTATTATAATTGCAAACGTTAATATTTGTACAAAGATAATTTTTCCCAAATTTTCGCTGAATGGCGATATGATACAGACAATGTTGTGAATATTTAAATCCTTTAACATCATCCAATGGTTTTGCAGAGTATCTTGAACTTAACTATGTTAAGTCAAACCTTATCGCGTAAGCTTAGAAATAACTTGCACATTATTGAAGTTTGGCATCTTCTTCGAAAGAAATGTATATCTCAAATAAGAAAGTAAGACATAACACAGAATACTACGACCTGAGGATGATATCTATAGAATTCATTAAATTCTATTGGCTTGTTTTGGTTTGGTTTATTTGATTATGGCAAAACACTCGAGACCTATCTGCCTAGCGGGAGGGATGCCTACGTGGAGGACGCTCATGCAGCCAGTTTTATTAGAGGGAAAAGTACAACGCACTTAATGTTGCAATAACACTCATACGCATCCGATTAAGGGTTTCATCGATGTCACTGTCGATCATGAATGTTTCATGTGAGACAGAATCCGATTTAATCCAAAATTAGTAAAAATCTTAATTATTGCTCGCGCACAGAGAATGTTATTGTCAAATCATATTTTGTGGATACCAATGTCTTTCTTAGCCCTCCAGCCGCCGAGCGGTAAAGTCGCTGAGGATGTTCTGTCTAGGGTTGGAACCCGACAAACGGGCTGCCTGCCGTGGGAGTTTTCTCATGTCTAACATGGATATTAGCCAATTTCTCTTGAAAGTCCTCCACGGGCTTTTAGTCGTACTGTATATGATTTTCCCGGTAAATTTATGCTGAGAATTTACTGAGAAACTCATAGCATTCGGTTTTTCATACTGAAATCAAACGAGGTTAATTCTTCAGTAGAACGAACATTGTTTCACTCAAGTTTGGCATACACGCAAGAATATTTATAAGCTTACCGAAATAGTTAATTCGTGATTTTTTCCGTTTCTCACTGTATGCCTTTATGGTATTAAGTAGCATGCTGAAATAATAGTCTTTTTCAGCAATCCTTAGTTCCCCTGTTCGAATTCCGACTAAGGCATAGTTGGTTTCCCGTATTCCTGCTTTGAACAGTTCCTGCCAATAGACTGTAAAGCGTGAGTATAGTTCGACTATCTCATCCGACCATGAGCGCAAACATGCATGCCCCATTCAGACCGAATTATTCTTAAAATAGGGTGGAAGGATGGGGACTTTCTTTCCCTCGAGCATATAAATTCTCTTTTTTCAACGAAGAGAAGACTTTCACGAGACCTTTCCCATCGTAGCACGTAATAACACCCCTTTTGGGCGAGTCTATGTGTTTTGGAAAAATGCCAGAAGAGGTAGTGTTTGAAACGGTCGAACTACACCTCATAATGGCATAAATGAATAAACGTGTTATTTATTCCAGCTATATGACTTCTACTTCATTTATTCCAAAATAATTAGTAAGGGCAAAGGTTTGATGCTTCGTTTAATTCAAATGCATAGTAACGAATGATTAAAGTAAGTCTGCCGCACAGTCTAAAATTTCAGTGCAGTATCTCGCTTCAAGCTATGCCCGGTTTTCATAAATATTCCCAGATTTTTTATAATTGACATGAATGCTTTCTGTCCCATTCTGTACAGTCATGAAAACGTTTTTGTAGAATCAGGGATAAATTCATTAAGCAAATAATCATATATTCTAGTAGATGTTATAGTTTAGGTTAAAATAACACACGGAGCAAATATTAATTTAGAAGTCAAATAACAAACATCAGCCTTATATTTGCAAATATAACCCTTATTTTGGTTGTTTGACTTCTAAATTAATATACGTTATAGTTATTCTTTTGATAGAAACGTTCATAGAAAGAAGAATGGTTTTGGAAAGAATTTTGTGCTCTTTTCCTAGCTGAATTTCATACTTGGAAAATGAGAAAATTGAGTCATGTGGAGAATTTTAAACTGGTCGCCTGTATAAAACATTGTAGGATTTGAAAACGTGTTGCAATTAATATACAATCTTCAAAAAGTAAATCAAATTATTTTTTATAACTCATAAATTGCATATTCATTATTAATTTATTTCTTTGTACATGAATATTTTCAGGCAGAAAAGAGGAAATAGTTTTAATATTATTTCCGAAAATACACATAATATCAGAGAAATAATGTTCAGTGTTATTAAAAAGGAATGTCTCACATTTCGTGTTCCATTCACGTAAACGTTGCACGTTTCCTACTAATGACCTAAAGAGAATTCTGCGATTTGGATTCTTCCGTAGCAAGAGTTTGTGAAATCAAAACTTTACCACCATATATAACACCAAGTGTTGCATGTTATTGTTAATAATAGCACATAACTACTGTATCGTTTCTTGGATACCTTTTGCATTATTATATTGTATAATACAATTTTCGACTGAAATGAAAGCTCCAAAATAATTATCAGTGTTTGGTCTGTTTGATTGAAAGATTAATACTGTTCTGTAAATATAAAAAGAAAGGCATGAAATTAGGGTTATGATTTTCTCAGAAGCTTTTAGCAGATTTTTATTACGCAAGACGCCGTTTTGAAATAAGCTGCCAGTACATCTTATTTTCAAAAGGACACAATCGTTAAAATGATGACAAAAATCTCAGACCTAAGCAATCGATAGTAATCTATGTAAAACTAGTAAACGTGCACAACTATATTTTCAAAAGTCAAACAGAAAATTACTCTTCAACTGCCAAAGTGAAACACAGCGCATGCGCATCGTAACGTAAAACGTCTAACACTGAGTTGATGCTTAATACTGTTATCATACAAGAGGTTTACAGTGTTAAAAGCGAGTTTTACTAAAAATTACTGCAAACGTTTCATTTAAATCCTTCACCACAGTTACCCGATGTTTCTGCACCAGCAAAAGTAGCTGTATATGATTCTTAGCGAAAGTTTCGCAGAAAGGTTTCATTATAAATTTTAAAAGGAATGGCCACCCATCCGTGCTGACAACCAGTTTTCTACAAGATGTTTAGAAGAATGTACAGTTTGAGTTGTATCACTCTCCTTAGAACCCATGTTTTTTGCATTGTTTGTTTCTGTCTTATAACACCCGATCGATAGTAACATCAGATTAGGCCTCTGATATCAGAGCATGTCCACGAGATTCATCGTGGCAAGGGGTTAAGCCTGCACCTGTCGTTGTCAAGAACCTTGGCACCATACAGTAAGACTTTGCTCAGTTCAATCACCAACTGTGAAGGAGAGCATCCCGAGGGGGCGGATCCGAGGAACTGCCACACCACACAGTTACATTACATTTACAAATAACTGTGTCATCTTCGAGATTCGAACCCAGACTTTTTGGTACAGCAGTCAGCGTCGCTAACCATTGTGCCAGTTGAGCGGCTTGTGACCCTTAAACGATTATCAAAGAAAGAGAGAAAATTCTACTTATTTTGTCAGACAGCTGTTAAAGGTCTGAAGTTGTGAGCATACAGAAAACAGCAAAACTATGCCTGTGGATGTGATTTGCTTTGTTTCTTTTCCTTGGTTTAAGATATTTATGCATAACTTGGCAAAAACCTTATTTAATCTGCTAAGCAAAACATTCAAAACTGACTCCATCTAAATGAATATGTGAACTATCAGAATAGATGTATTATTCGAGGTATCATTTCACCATGAAAAAATGGAAGTGTGGTCTGCAGTATCTGAGAAATGCCACCAAGCATTATTTTTATTAGTCTATTCCGACGAGGTGTATACGAGTATCATTGAAAAATCTCTGGAGGTGCTTAAAGAGAAACATTACTTATTGGTTCTAGCCATATGTTGAAACATACTGTAGAGATGTTCATTCTTTGAAGACTATTGATCTCCAGAAATTTATGACACCTCATCGTTTGATTTGAAATCATCAGATTCTTACTTGCGTGCACCAAATGGATTTCTTCATTTCTGTAAGCACTCTCTAAAGACTAAAATGCGTATCAACAATTCTAGAACTTTGCACGATTTATTGTATTACGATCACGCGTGATATTCTTTACAACACTTCAATCTCAAAGTTTATTTTCGTTCCGTTGACTTTTCTTTTTCTATTTTGCGATTAAATATTAAAAAAGATTATGCCTTGAAGTTTATTCTATTTTTTTCAGCATTAGAATCTGTATTTAGATAACAAAACATTTTCAAAAATTCTGTAAAATTATGGCTATGCATGCCCATTTTAATATAAACTTTAGGATTTCTTTGCCATCATAGAACTCATTAGCATTCTTACTTTTCCTGGCCTTTTTTACATCGTAAAGCTATTTACTGGTTAATATTTGTATAATCTCTTCCCAATCTGTTATTTTTTGGTCTATGATTTACAAGTAATTTTTATTGATATTTCTAATTTGCTCATATTTTTATTTTTTTGTCCGTACAGTTTGCCTTTGAATAAAATTGGTAATCTGCAAATCTCTTTTGATCATATCAAACCGAAATTCCTTGTAGAAATTCCTCCTTTCACAAACTTTCTCTTAAGTTTTGTGTGTTGTTTTAAGTACCGTGTTATGTGGGCCTCAATTTTGCAAATGTAAAACACCATTACTCAGAAATAGGCTTGAAATAAAAGGAAGTTTCATAAATTCAGCTGTTTAGTTAAGCGTAAAGTGTTTAGTAATTATTATGATTGTTGCAGAAGAATTAAGTATGCGAACAAAAATCCATAACAGTCCACCTCCGCGAAAAAAAAAACTGGAGTTAGAAAACCTTCTTTTCTAGAGAAAGGTTTTTATAAAATATCTTTTAGTTTAAAAATAAAGAATGGTGAATTTGACTTTTTTGTAATCCACTTAAATAATATTAATGAAAACATCTAGCACTCAAACCTGCAGTAGACCAATCTAAGAGGTCAAACATGCACTCTTTTTTAATGTGACTTTATTTCTCAAAAACGGATTCAGTAATATAAATGAAACTAGCTACTTAGTTTTAGTAGCTACTACTTAGTTTAGTACTACTTAGTTTTAGTAGCTACTACACCAGCTGACTGCATGGCTAAGCCAGAAATCCGCACTGCGTTCGCCGGGAATCGAACTACAGACCTCTCGATTACACGTTGGATGTGCTATCCAGATAAACTACGAAGACCCGCGGAGGGAGAAAATACCAAATATATAGTCCCAAAGGGAGACTGGGTATTAGGGGATCCAGTCGCCAAATCCTGGTGTTGACAAATCATCATCCACCAACTTTTAGTTCGAATGCCACTGGGAGTCAAATAGAAATTTTTCGATGTCAGGAAACTGAAGAAATCCGCAGTGCTTTTGCCCGTATTCGAATTCCGAACCTCCAGCTTACGAGTCGGACGTTCTATCCAGTTACATTACAATGCCACGCGGAAAGGAGAGAAAAAATTTCTGATATGCTTTACCTTTGTATACCGTGAATAAAAGCAATTTTTCCTAAAAATCCTCCCCGAACGCATCCTTTCCTATGACAGATAGCCCTTCTCTATTTTACCGTATTCAAATGAAAAAATTAAAGAAACTATTTGACATTTATAAATTTCTTAATTTAGGTATAAACTCTAAGATTAAACATACAAATTCCAACAAAATCTAAAACCAAAGAAAATTAAAAGTGCTTTAAACCAGAAGAATAAGTATCCGCGCATTCACAATGCAAAGTAAAGTTACGTACACAGAATTTTTATACTTCTTACGATCAAGCATAATTTGTTTGCAATTAGATTGCTCATTCTTGGGCAAACTGAAAATTAGGATTTAATTTGCGTAATATAAGCTAACATTGTCTTGCTAAATACTAAATATTAACTTCTCAAAAATCCTTAAAAAAGCAAAAATAATTTAATATTAAAAATTTAGAAGAAATGTTTGTTTAAAATATCTTCAACGATGAATTCGCTTGCATCTTGCATACTGAAAAGCAAACTCTATTTAATAACAGACATTATGTAATACAACACAAATTAAATTCTATTTAACGAAGTGAAAGCTAAATAGGTGGACTGTCAGGTCCAGCATGAATTAACGATTAAGTATAAAAGCCTTATGTTAGTGAAAACTGTGAGAAGCAAACTAATGAAGTAAACCCACAGATACCAGATTTGGGAAAGTGATTGCTGAAATTTATTAAGTGTTGAAAAAATATAATGTTTATTTTTTTTATTCCGCGCAGGTTGTGGACGTTTTTGAAACTATTGACATTTTAAACACTCATTTTCACTGGAGAATAAAAATATATATATATATAACTTGCTTAATATTCACGTTGTTTGCAATTTTAATTCGTTTGCATGTACTTCGCTCCTGTTTTTTAATTTTTAGTTACATATTCTTTGTGTATCCCACTTGCAGTTTTGAATATATCAGAAACCATCAGTAGGATTTCCTTCTTGAAAAGGCTGCGAATTTTTGTATCCTCAGCTCAGCTCAACAATTCAGCGCATTCATAAAAAGATGCATAATTTTCCGGGCTCGACGCGTAAACCTCTTAATGACATAAAAAAAGATATGTTTAGCATTGCTCAATTAACTCAATCAAAGAAAATGTTTCCAAACTTTCGCCGGCACTGCCATTATTTAGAAATATTTATTACTGTTATTTAAAATTCCTTTTGATCTACATATAATCATCCGTCGTCCAAAAAAATTGTTTTTCTACGTAGAAAACTTTGATGAGCGTTTGCCTTGAAAGCCGTAAGAAAAGAATAATTCAAATAAAAATGGAAGCACTTTAAAAAAGGCTTAAGATGTTAGAAAAACGTTTTTACTTCTACGAAATAAAGGAAGTATTATAATCGTGAAAATTTCGGGTATCATACATCAACGAAAATGTCCAATGGTATGAATGGTATGAATCTTTCGAAGCAGTTCGTCAAATCTATTTCCGCCTTTGACATATGTGATTTCATTTATAAAGAGCGAGACCACATTTGCGGGTTGGTCAAAGTCAGCGGAATGTCTCTTTAACCACCTGATTGTCCTGGGGTCGGAAGACAAACTATGGTTAATGGCCCCTTGTTATTTATCCTTTTTTATTTATTTATTTATTTTTTTTTGAGGTGAGGGACTGAAGAATGGGACGCATTGTTCCGGTTATTTCTTTCTTTCTAATTCCTTTCAGGTATTTAGGTCTATTAATCTTTTTTGCTAGACCAGCATTGTTGATACAAGCTTTCAATTTCAGTACTCGATGTGTCATTTTGTTACGACTGAGTAAAAGATATCTATTTTTATCAACCTCTAAATTTCCATTCTTGTAGAAAGAAAAAAGAAAATGAAAAAAACATTTTTATATTACAGCTTTACGAGGGTTGCTATTAATATTTCTGGCCTAATAATGATAAAACAAATGTTTATGATCGAAATTGGTTTTCTCAAAATATTCTCCGTGAAGAACAATAGACGTTTGCATGTGTTTGAATCTTTTTCGAAGATATTTTTCCACTCTGATTGAAGTAACTCCAAAATATGCGTTTTGAATACATCAACCGCCCCTTCGGATGTCACAAGTCGCTGAGCGCGTAATTTATTTTTGATGTGCTGGAATAAAAAAAGCCCATTGGATGCCAAATCAGGACTGCATTGTGGATGACTCAGCAATTCCATATTTTGGCAAATCAAAAATTCCTTTTTTTGAGCCGATATGTTGAGAGCTTAAATTGTTATGATGAAGAAAGATTCGCCTCTTCTGCTTTTTTGAATTTTTCCGATGTCTTCTGTTAAACAAACGGTCGTACGCCATTCGAATTGACCATCCTGAGCTACTCTAACGCCACTACCGCCACGTGACCATTAACCGACCACCAAACCGACAACCATTTGCTTCGATGTGCTTCTTCCGCGAACAACTTTTGTTGGATTTGGCTCGTCTTGGAAGATCCATTCAGTCGACTACTGTTTTATTTCGGGCTCACATGCATAGATCCATGATTCGTCACCTGTGGAAATGTTAAAATCAGCCTTTGAACGTATTTTTCCAACATTTCCTAGCACCAATTGACACGAGACTCCTTTTGAGAGTTTGTCAATTTATGCGGGATCCAACGCGAAGAAATCATTTTTACGGCCAAACGTTCATGTAATATCTCATCAGTGCGTGTCATACTAATGCCAAATGTCACATGACTATCTTGCTTTATTATTTCACGCCTAGCATCAATATTTCCTGGCGAAAAAAAAAAACGATTTTGGACAACCTGTACGGAATTCGTCCTGGAGTGAACGTCGACCACAATTTAATTCGTTATACTAGTTTTTTACAGTGCTGTAGGATGGTGCTTTATCATTGTATATTGCGTTTATCGAAGCACTCTTGTCTTGATAATCCCCATCAAAAATTATGAAAAATAATATCAGAAAAATGCTTACGAGTCAATTCCATTTTTTGCCCGAGAAGAATTTTTCATTTTACTGTAAACAATACAAATCACGCTAAAATTGCAAAACATTCTCAAGACTTTGTGGTTAAAAATATCAAACTTTCGATTGGAATCGGCTGAGGTCGCCTAGCAACATTTACTGTTGCAAAGGCCAGAAATATAAATAACAACCTTCCTAGTACAGAAAACGTATATAATTTTTATTGCTTGTTTGAGTATAATTTAATAGTATATCAAATTGGAAAAGAAACCCAGCAGTGTAAAATTTATAATTAGGCAAAAAAGCAACCTTAGCTTGTGGTAGATTTTAAGCAAAACTCTGTTGAATTCGAGATCGATCAGATATAGATCCCATTTCTTCAAGAAAAAACGCAGTTTGTAAAAAATTGGTTTGGTCTGATTTATTAACTACGGCAATATACTTAAGGACCATCTGTGTTAGGGAAGGGATGCATTTGTGGAAGACTTTCTGTTTGTCTCGTATCTATTTTTCATATGAGGAAAACTCTCAAAACTCCCTAACAATCAATCCGTTCGCCTGGAATCGAACCCATGCCAAACCAGTGTTCAGCGTCTATACCGTAGGTAAAAAATGAATAGAGCGAAGCGTTTTACATCCACAGAAATAAGCGAAGTAAAGTAAAACCAAAACTAGTGCCATATATAAAGGGATAATCCAATAAAATGGGGAAAAGAAGATATTAGACATTTGAAAACGTTAAGAAAAACTGGATTGGAATTAATTTCGTTAACTAAAGACGATAAATTTTCTGTAATTGCGAAAATGTTTTAAGCAAATCGATTTCATCAACTGAAGAACCTTCATGTCAGTTTTTGCAGATCCCCTATCATATTTGTGGTTAAGTAACGAACAACTATTTTCATGCGGAGATTTGTTTATTTCTCCTTTTAAAAACCTAAAATTCGCGTTCGTTGACATGAAATTTTAACACTTTTGTAGTTACTCAAATAACACTGACAAAATATACTACTAAAGCTCCAAGAATTACAGTCAGAGATAGAATCTTTGCCAATCGAAGAATGAATTTTTAGAGCGTTAGCTACTTATCTACAGAAGAAATGAGGGAAGTAACACCATCTGAGATAGGTAGTGGGAGGAAAACTAGAATCTCACCATTCGTCGTACAAGTATAATCCCACCAGCTTCCCCAATTGTTATGAAGAAAGCCTCAGGCAGGGACTTTCACGCATCTTTGTCAACAACTAAACCACTCGAGAGGACTTTCGGTTGACCAGCACTTTAACTGACCCCATTCTTAACAGACATTACACACTTATAAACATCCATGCCTTGTCCGGGAACCTGACCTAGAGACACAGCAACCAGCATTGCTAACCTCTGTACCAAACACAGAGGCTGTTCGCACATTTTAGACGATGTATATTGTATTCACAAAACTAAATTAACTTGTGTTTTAAATGTTCTGTTTGACATCCCTTATTCTGAACTATTTTTCGACACCGGAATGTCCAGGATAATAATGCCTTTTGAAGTGCCAGAAGAGGTATTCTATCCCATTCTTCCCGAACAGCTTTCCAGAGTCCTGTTAGGGTTTAGAGACAACGTTTGGATTATGCAGTTTTTAAAAGTCCGAAAGCACAAAACCACATAGGGGACACATCGGGCGATTTAGTAGGGATATCAGTGAAGGGTATGGCCTTGATACAAGTTTTTTGTTCCATTTCGTTTAGGAAATTTAAAGTGGATTTTGATGTGTGACTGCTAGCTTTGTTCTGATGGAGTCTCACAGATGGATGGCACTGTGGGTAAAGCGATGGTATTTCATTCAGAAAAATTGGCGATAAAATATGTTCCTGATAGTACTTGGAGTTACTCTTGACATTTTTTTGCACTCTCTTTATTTTTAACTTGCCATTATAATAAAAACCAGCAACAATCATGAATCCCTTAGAAAAACTTTCTTTCGATTCTTTGAACCATGTACTTAAATTTTTTTCTCCCCTTTTATGATAATAAATGGCTCTTTTTTTGTTACAATCATTTAAATACACCCATGCTTCATCTGTTGTGACAATTGTTTTCCATTTTTCTTTGGATAAGTGTTTCTCATATAGAATTCTGCAGCGTGTCCTGCGTGGAGCGATATGCTTTGGAAGAAGGCGATGCACATTGCATTTTTTCGCTTTCTTAAGATTTAAATCAACGTTTATGTTATGTATTTTGTCTACAGTGAACACAGAGCATTTTAATGATTTTGCAACTGTCCTTTGACTAGGGGGATTTTCTTTTGACATTAAAAGACGTACCTTTGCAATAGTCGAATATGTCCGTTTTTTCCTTGGATACTTGTTTGGAATTTTTGTCCCACTTTGAGGCTCCAATTTGACGTTTGGTTTTTCTTTCTTGTTGATGATATTACCTATAGACGCTTTAGATATAGCAAAACCATGACTCTCACATCGTTTTTGGATAACGGAGTATGCATATTTCGCTTCGGAAAGAGCGTAAATGTAGCCTTCGAGCCACTGCTTTGTTAAATTTGCCATTTTGAATAAAAACAAGACTTTCAAGCCACAGAAGATAATTTTGACTTTTAAAAATATAGTACAATTGCAATTACTTCTTTTGCAGCAAACGATAGTTTATTACCGCTTACCAAAATCGTCTAAAAAATGTGCGAACAGCCTCTGTATGTTAAATTAGCTGTCTATGAGCCACATGAGACCCTTGATTGTTTTTTTATGCTATTCTCTGTTATTGAGAAAAAAAGAAAATGTATAATTAATTATAAAACAAGAAAATATATAACAGACTGGTATGGCATGTATAGCTTTTCAAACATACACGCTCTTTAGAATTTTTTTTTAAATCACTGGATGGCATTCCGTGTCCACTGCACATAGCTTATGTTAACATATGTATTATTGACCTTCTGTCCATGCAGTGCTTTCGAATTCTGGTGATTCGTTTAGATGTGCCAGCAAATAATATTAAGTAAACAAAACCCAGCTGACACGCAGTTGGCTTGACATGATATAAACACTGAACAGCTTATGATGCTTCAAATTTATTAAAATTGGGATTGGAGCTGTGGTTTTAGGAACTCCGGTTTGTATTCAATTTGCATCTTCTTTAGATAGCAGACGTAAGTTTTTTGCACTGGGTAAGAGAGTTAAACTAATAGTGCGATTTCTAAGAGAAAGACGTTTTAAACAGAAGAAGAATATACTCGAATTGTAAAGTCCGTGAGTGTCCATTCGAGTTCATGAGTGACTATTTTGCACCGAAAACTTTAGATTTATGCGAGAACAGCGATTTTGATACCAAAAGTTTCTCAGAGACTAAAGTGGAATTTTTTTTTTTTTTTTTTTGCTTTCACCTCACGATCCAGCAGTTCAGAGAATACTCCGTCATGAACTCGATCTGTTATGTAATTTAATCCTTATGAATTTAAGGGAATTGCATAAATAAACTTAATTAAAAGGTATCTGAATGAAATGGATTTTTTCACGATTTTTTTTGATAATCCAATGAACGTAATAGTTGAAGAAACTAATAATTTATCTGAACAAAAGATGAGTGAAAATGCATCTTCAACCAAAATCAACATACATCTCTTAGATGTGCATAAAACGAGAGGATGCCTAGGATTAATTATTCTGCTGGGTTGGAATTGAAAAGTTCTGAAAATGTGTTTCATAATTTATAAGGTATTTCTCCCGTCTTCTTAGTATGCTTTCGTGGTGTAATACGAAAGCATACTCTTCGTGGTACCTTTCTGAATCATTTATGGTATAATATTTGATTATATATTTCTATCATTTTTCATGTGTGTTTAGTTATAGATTTAAGTAAGTTTCTTATGACATTTCATCCAGATGAATCAAATATTTTATTCTGCATTTAGATTGTAATTAAATGTTTTCAGAATATATTAATATTCTGTATTTATGATTATATTATTGTTAGATACCATTACATAAGAAAATCAAAACAATTGATAAACAAATTTAATGAATTTTTTAAAAGTTAGGCTTTGAGACGCGAAATATCGCGTCTTGGCCACACCCTCTGTGGGATGAGTTGCGTTAAGCGGCATGTCGTTGTGTAAGAGGATTAACTGGTGATGCATATCCGTCGTGAAGGGATTAAATCATTGTTAATTCCTTAGATTGTACCTTACTCCTTAGATAATTGTGGCAATTCTAGAGTTAATAAATGCAGGAAAACTCCGAATCCCTAGGAAGGAGCTATTTTATTAGACCAAAACCAATTGGATCTCGTGCTCACATTGTTCGGTGAATCTGTATAACTTTGAGGTGATTCCACGGACTCGTCCGCCGACACAATCATTCAAATGTCTGCCTTATAAGGTGTCGCTGGTAGGTTACGCTCATATCCTGGTCATCATGCTCTTGCTGCTAATGTTAAGTGATTTTTGAAAAAATATATGCATTTTTGTATTATATATTGCTTTTTCACATTGGGAAATTTCAAGGTATACGTCATAGTCATGTCTTTTTATTCTTCAACAGGGAAACCCAATAGCAGTCGGTTAATTCCAAAGTAGTATCTTTAAATCGTTATACCTTAACAGCTTGTCTAAGCAGAAATTTTCGGCAAACGAATTAGATACACGAGCACTTTCGTGGTTTTCTGTTTGTCTAATGTGAATAAAAGTCACTTTTCTTTAAAACGTTTTTGATAAAGGTATCTCTGAGGTTAGATAGATAACTTTAGTTTGTTTGGAGATAAAAGATGAAATAACAAGAAATATAAAGCTGAAGATAACAAAATATAAAATGTATGCTCCATTCTGTAAATACTAGACAAATAAATCTCTTCTGATGCGTTTGTTTTGCAATGAACAACTTTGGGATCCAGGCAAAATAGAAAGCTTTGCCAGATAAGAGAAATAGATTTATAAGCTTCATGCGCAAGTGATCGAATGAAAGGAATGCTAGGATTTGTCTTGAAATCTTACATAATAAAAGCAAGTGTAATGTGTCTGTCTGTCTGTCTGCCTGTCTGTCCATTTGTCTGACCGAGCTCTCCAGCCAAATCTATCGCACGCAGGGACCTGGAATTTTTTACTCGGAAGCACAAAGGGGCTGGCCACCAGACCTCGAAGCCCGATTTTCGATTTTTGAATTAGAAAAATTTTAAAAAAATTATTTTTTATAAAGTTTTTGTTCTTCAGTTTTTGTTTCTTAATTTGCATTATTGTGTTGCTATTATTGTGATTTGTTGCTATCATTTATTTTCAACTTATTAAATCGATTTATAACAATTCCACCATCATGACCGGACATGCTGCAGGCGAAGATGTGTTTATTTCAAGAATTCCTATAATCCCTTCCGATCTCCCGTTTCAGTTTAAGCGTCTACAATTCCCTGTTCGTTTGAGTTTCGCGATGAGCATTAATAAGGCACAAGGACAATCTCTCAAAGTTGTAGGGCTCGACCTCCGTAAGCCGTGTTTCTCCCATGGTCAACTGTACGTGGGTTGTTCAAGAGTTGGTAATGCCGATAATCTACACATCTTAGCTCCGAATGGAAGAACATTAAATATAGTTTATCCCGAGGCTCTCTAACGAAAAGGACAATCTAAAGAAAAATTATTGCCACTCTCCACTCTCCCAAACTAACTCTGACTGTCATGCTTTAAATGATGATGTTATTGTTTAGTGCTCTCTTGAGAGCATGAGCAATAATCCGAATGGTGCTGCTTCCCAGTGCTGCAGTACCAACAGACATTAATCGGTCAGGGGCCCTTGCGACCCCAGCCCGAGCTCCACAAACATACACAAACACTCTCCTCTTCTAATTCATTGTCATCTAAGTTTAACTTACACTTAAATTAAAAATTTAATTGGTTCTCAACTCCAAATTTCCTGTAAGCAGGATGTTTTATTTCATCCATGTTTTCGTTACTTTTTATTTTTTCTGTACTGTACTCTCTATCTTTCCCTTTCAACTCTTTCCTATCTTTGATTTTGAATTTTTTATGTTTTACTTTTCTTTAAACTTCAGACCAATGATTATAACCACATGACTACGGTTTCCTAGCATGTGCTAATATGAGGTCTGTTCTCATTTAAACTAATTTTTTAACAGATGGCTCATGGTTAGGATATATTGTTCCTTTTTATCGACGGGGAATGTTGTGTGTGTGTGGGGGGGGGGAAGAGAGAGAGACAGTCTACATGTCCTACACTACTATTCCTGCGCTATTCACTTATCTGCATTTTCTAAATGCACGGGCAACGCCGGGCGGGTACAGCTAGTATTAAATATACAGGGAGCCTACTAAAGTCCGGTAGCACCCCTTTAATTGACGAATGGCTGTAGCTATAGTCATAGAAGTGGTGTCTAGATAAAGTGGGTATGCACTACTAAATGAGAGCGCTCATAGCGCCATCTGGTGCAAAACGGCGGAATTGGCGTTCTTATCTCGGAAACGGTAAGAGATAGGAGGGAAAATGAAATCCAAAGTCGTAGAGTATCATCGACTGAGTACGAAAAGACACCGCATGGACATCAGTGTTAAAAACAGAACATTTTAATCGGGCAATTGTTCGTTTGCGATTTCCCACACTGTGACGTAACGAAACGATCTTAAAAAGAAAAAATAAAGATTTAGTTATCACAATATACCTTTATTTTTGATGTTCAAAGTACTCTTCATCAGCTGAAATGCAAATCTGTATCCTCGCTAGAACTTCACGTAGCACTCGCTGTACCATCATGAGTGACAGCTTTGCACTATCATGTGTAATCATCGTTGAATATAATGCAATCTTTGCGAAAGCGTCACATACACCTGCCTGGAGAAGTTCTAAATAAGTTCGTGCGTCGGTTTCGTACCCTGGTAAAATATTGAGCCTAATAACACGTTATTGTATAAATTTCACGCCTAACATAAATCGAAAACTGTATTTGATATCGAACGTCGCCAGAACATGATGGATTTCCTAGTGCCCGGTAATGGGTGTTCTGCCTATTATACATTTCATTCCGTGAAAAGCAGGCTTTATCCGTCCACAGCATATCTGCCAAGAATATTGCTGAACCTCTCTTTGGTTTACAACTAAGTTGCACCACGCGAAACGTCCGCATTCAGTAATACATCGGCATCCCCTTTCAGTAATACATGATGAGTTGTTGATGGTATAGATGAGCACATAATTCGTTTAGAATTTTCAAAACACGATTTTTGAGAGGCCACAGTTTTCACTTATCTCTCTTGTGTTCCTGTTCGGATATGTGAGGGCATACGAAAATAGTATATCTCCTGGTTGTATTTTCAGCCCTACCTCAACTGGTCTGCTGTACTGAAGTAAGCTAATCTCGCAGCCTATCTCCCTTAAATTAAACGTTTCACTGCCTGCAGTATTTTTTTTTGGTGAAGAATGAGGGCCTACAGGAAAACGTTACCGATAAAACCGTGCTGCCCGTCGTGCCTTGCGGTTACATTCACCTTAGGGTAGACCCATCTCACAATAATGATTTTTTTTTAAATCGCCCATGACCATGATCTTTAACATAAAACTCTCAGCAGACATCTGTTTCACAACTGTTTCAGGTGAGCGTTTCACACTATTTGAACAATACACAAATTTCGCATGCCAAGCCTTTCGTTGAGTTGATGCGTTCTACGATACGATTGCGCACAATCTGCATAGGGTCTACTCTTTGTGTCAAGACAATCAATTCAAGAATACCCCCGTAGGGTGTGAGCCACGGTCATCTAGATTGTGAATTGCAAGCGATACCACTGTACCGCGACATGAGCTCGTTTTTCGTGAGCTCGATCTTCCTCCTTTCACTCAACTTTCGTGACGTCACAGTTTCATAAATAGCGAAGGAACAAATGTCTTTTCAGCGTTCTGTTTTCAATATTCATACGCACAATGTGTCCTTTTGTACTAAATCATGACACTCTACAATGTTGTAATTCACTTTTTCCTCCTGTCTCGTATCGTGTTCCAGATAGGAATGCCAACTCCGACGCTACCCACGAAACGGCGCTGTAATCCGTCTCATTTAGTAGTGAATAATCTTTTTGCTGTACCTATACTCCATTTTTATGATTATAGCGGCAACCCTTCGGTAGTAAACCTACAATATTTTATACTTTTATACCTGCAACCTATAATTCTTAGTCCAGAGGGGCAGTTTTCCCAGAAGGACTATTAATTTCCGCATTTTGCGTTGATTCACTACAACTGTTACTGGTTGCTTCCCATTTCAAATTGTTGCCACCAAATATTATCGCCTTGTATTATATTTAAAGAAATTAAATAATGAAGAATCTGCATAAATGTATGTATGTTTCTCGCATTGTGATAAAACCACGGTACCTAGAGCCTTGCAATTTTTAATAACGTAATCCTCCGCCGACTATGAGCATCTGGAAACCCAAATTTGAAATTTGGAATTTGTTTTATTATCGATTTCATATTTTGTAAAATTTTAGCGAATTTTTTTATGAACAAACTCAAGGATTTCAATGGCGAGCAATGGCAACGTTGTATAGAAAAAACATTTTTATTTCCAGCGGGCGTGACTGTGTCCCGGAAGTTCTAATGATATGCTCTTTTAAAATTATTTTTCAATATTGTTCTTGAACTGAATTTTATGATTTAAGTCCGAAGAACATGACACTTAATAAATAAAGGTAACACACAAAATGTTAAAAAAACGCCCCTTTGAACGTAATTTAAAACCCCAAACCTTTCAGATTTTTTTAAAATTCTTTTTAATTTTTAACATCTTTAACAACGTTTTCAAATTTTAATAGTATACTCATCAAGGCAGTAAATCGAAATCTGCATAGTGTAGTAACAAAGATCTTTTGGTAACATTTCTCAATTATTTTACTGTGAAATATTTGTTCAGCACTTCATTGTGTTTCATCCTAAGGTTTCTTACTCTCAAAGAAATTGCATCATTGTTTTCATTATTTTGTTTGGTTCAATTTGCATGTTCTTAGTTTAAATGAGGCTGAAGTGTTCTGAAAATATGACAGTAAGTGTAGAAAATGTATGATTAGTAATGTTAATAGTTTCAAGAAAACTACATTATTTTTTTCGCATCGTTATTTCAAATTTAGAAGAGGCAAATCGCCGTACATTTATAAAGGAACCTGATAAATGTTATACATTTTTTTAATACGAGGAAAGAGGCTCTAAAACTAACTGCAAATTATTTGAACTTGTTGCAAATTCAACTATGTGAGATCACTAAAAACGAATATAACCCATTTTATAATTTTATTCCCTTAAAATCTTTGTAACACATGCATGAGAAATGCAGGAAATAGTCTTCAAACTGAAAGCGAAATCCTTCCGTGAGAAAATGTAATAATTAAAACAGTTAAAATAAAAAAAAAGAAAAAACTAAAAGTTTTTCTATTTTATATTACGCCAAAAGAGAAGTTTCTTTTTCATTTACACATGTTTCAACAACTTTTGGGCTTAACTACCCTTTGGGCAAAAAATATTTAAAAATGGCATATCTTTAGAATTTCTGATAAAAGTCTCGCGCTCTGAAGTTAAAAAGGTTTTATTCCGTACAGTATTTCCATTGCTAGCTTTAAACACGTTGAGCTTGTTAATTAAAACTTCACTAAAGTTTTACAAAATATGAAATAGACAATAAATCTTTAGGGTTCCTTACTTTTATTTTGTCAGATTAAGTGTCGAGGAACCTAGTGAACTGCTAAGCGAATAATCGCTTAAGTCCAAGAACAGAAACGTAAACTCAAGTAGGGTTAATTACCCTTTATTTGCTCGAAATAAGACTAACAGTCGGCCTCTTTCTTTGTTCGTACGACAAAGCCTCCACTTGGGCTTAAATTCAAAATGCAAGAAATAAGAACTAACTAGTAACTAACTAAATAGATTTAGCCGAAGCCAACACAGTTCTAAACTAGTTGGCTCGTAATACTAAATTAGCTAGCGAACTATCAAAAGGCACCCACAACGGCCGAGCGTAGTAACAACTTGGAGAGACGTAGCCCAAAGACAAACGCACGCTGTTAAGGAATCCTCACTGTCGATGTGCCTTCTCATTTGCATTTAAAAAAACTCATTCTGGTAGGGATTTGTAAGTTGAAACTGGAAGAGATAGGAAAGAAGCAATAAATTAAAAGAAGTGATATAAAATTAATATATACCTGACAAACGAAATTCCGAATTCGGATTTCCAGGTGCCCATATTCATTTGGAGGACTACGTTATTCAAAATTTGACGGCTGTAGGTATTGTTCTTTTTCATAGTGCGAGAACCACACATACATACATTCATGCAAATTCTTCATTATTTAATTTTTTTTAAATATAATGCAGGCCGATATTATTTGGTGGCAACTATTTGGAAAATGAAGAGGACATTTATAGTGAGTCCTTTCGTGATTAATAGGCCACCTGGGCTAACGCCCCTTTGGCGTAAAACACACACACATACACACACACACACACACACACACATATATATATATATATAATTTAAATGTCATTTAATCGAGTTATACCAAAAATTATTAAATGGCAACAGTAATACGTGTCAAAAATTAATAAGTGACTGACATAAAATAATGATTAGACTTTCTTCAATCTTTAGTGCAATGTCGGATAAATATCTCAGAAAAGATGGAAAAAAATGAAGGTAATTCAATGGATATTATTTTCAATGCATTTTGAGTTCAGTTTTCTTTTGCGAGTGAGAAACTAATATAATACATCAAATGTAAATATATAACTACCAAGTAAAATTTTTATTAACTAAGAATATTCATAGAAATTATGCAAATAAAAATTTTGTCAATAAGTGACAAAACTAATAAGACTTAATAAATGACTGATAGAACACAATGATTAGTTCCTATTCAATCTTTAGTGCGAGCTCCGATAGTTCTCGGAAAAGATGGGAAAAAGTAGCGATAATTTATGGGGCGTATTATTTTTTATGCATTTTGAATTTAGTTTTCTTATGCAGATGGAATTTAATAATACATCAGCTACAAAAGTTTGTAATAAATATGCAACCACAGAGAAAAATGTTTATTAACTAAGAATATTCATAGAAATTACATTCAGCTTTTTTCTCTATTTATTTAATTTGATCTGATTTGCTTAACAGCAATGCATTGAGAAAGGACGATGAATTTATTCCTTGGATAGCATGGTGCAACAGAGAAAATATGCCTTTGAGATAGGTAGATCATTAATTTCTTGCAATATTGGAGATGTTGTCGTCAAAATACTGATCGATTGTTCTGTGCACTAGATAATAAAGCACATTTTTTTCTCTCCACAGATATATATCCCATCATTTTCTCCGCTCTTGCCTTTTCATCCAATTTTTACTTATTTTTTCATTTTTGTTCTTCCGTAATATTGGCATCCGAAACTTATCATTTTGTTTGGAGAAAGCCAATGCCTTACAGATGAGTTTACGAATGATTTCTTTCACTGTGGAAAGAAATGGTTGTGAGTCTCAGTTATTTCTTTCTGTTTCTGTTTATAGAATTTTCTCTCCAGTCTTATTTTGTGCGTGGGGGTATAAATCAGTATGCGGAGGAATGCGTTATTCGTTTTTGTTCTTCATAAGTAACTAGTAATAAGAAATTGTTAGCCTGGCATGGATTTATAGAATTTTTTCCTATTTGTGTATTTTATTTTAAAGCTTATAAAGCACGCCAAATTTCAGGAAGACCGTTTTCTTTTCTAATTATATTTTCTTTGTTATTCTGAGGAGAAGAAAGTTTCACATTATTTTGTGCTTTCATTTTCAGAGAAATTTATGGAAGGATGGTAATCTCAGAGATGACAGTAAAAGGTCTGTTCATGTATGTGAAAATTAAAGCGTATAAATAAAGCACAGATGAGTATTGTAATGAAAAAATTTGATGTGTACACAACATAACTTTCTTGTACGAAATATCAGATTATACGCACTTTTTGCTGCATTTTATTTACTTATTTCCTCAAATTTTACTAAAGTACTCATTCAAATAATTCTGCTCTCAGTTCGCAGCAAGGCAAAAATACATAAAACCTCAAAATATCTTCATTAAAAATTTCATAATAAAGAAAAAATAAAACATTAAATACAGTTAAAACAATAAAAAAATTGTGCAATTAAAATTAGAGTTTCTACGCAAAAACAAGCAATCCGGCCAGTAGGCAACAAGGCAGATTTTTCGACGCCAAAAATTAAACTTTAATTTAATCTCACTCCAGAAAAAGACTTCTGCACCTTCAGTGAAGAGCAGAATTAGCAGTGTAGCTCACCTTCACAGAAACGCTCTGTTACTGCTACAAGTGTGAACTCTCTGAAAAGTTAGCAGAATAAGCGCGCCTTCTGCTAAGTTTCAAATGTATGCAAATATGGCTGTTATGGTAAAAAAAATAGGCTCAGCCGCACATAACAACTTTTTTTAATTATTGGCAATTCTACAACTATTGCATGCAGATTAACTAAAGGCATAAAAACTATAAGAATAACATAATTCAATCATTTTGAATGAAAAAAAATGCACAATTTACCAGCATATAAGACTAAAAAAATGAGCTGAGTAACAGAGTGTGTATATATATATGTATTTATATACTTTTGGTGCGGTCAATTGTAATCAGAAAGGGAGGTGCCCAATTACATATTATAGCAGTCATATATACAAAATTTCAGCGTTCTGAGGCTATTCGTTTTTGAGTTATGCAAGATACATACATACGTATTTAGGCATAAACGCCACGGAAAAATCTCTTTTGAATCCATTTTAAAGCAGATTTATAATTCCTTTGGGGAAAAAGATTCGTTTATTCTGTCCTTACGTACAGATATCACGTAAAAACATCTCAAACTTCATTCGATAGCGGTCAAAATGGATATTTTCGTTGCAATATGATGGCCGGAATTTTCCGTGATTACGATATTTCCTTTACTTTGTACAAGGAAGTAAAAATCTTTAACTGTAACTTGAATGCTAAATATGTTCGCAACTTTAAGTTGTAGGGCTTAAGATATTAAGCGGTTTGAGAAATAAGAAATAAGATGATCGTGTCAAAAAAGTAATAAAATACCGGGTGGCCCCAAAATCTATTAACATTTAGAAATTAAATCATTCATTGAATAATGTAGGTAGGGTGGTAAAAAACTGACGCATATGCTTGAAATGTCATGGGATTTTATTAAAAGTAAAAAATTACGCTTTAAACGGCCAACAGATAGTGTTTCATGTGTTAACAAAGGGAATTATTTGTATGGCAATTGATTGTTAGTAAAGAGAATGTTCTTTATAACAAATGCTCAACATGTCGGCCGTCATTCATCAACAATATAAGTTGATGAATAAGTAGTTGAGGAACAATACTGTGAATAGCACTGTACAGTATACCAGTAGGTATGGTGAGAAACTCCGTCGGATGTTGTCTTTTAACATCCGTAATGAGATCGTGCGATCGCGGTAGATTTGCGATTTCAGGTAACCCGGAAACAATAAATACACTGATTAAGATCTGGGGACCTGAGAGGCCAAGTATGAGGGAATTAGCGGCCCAGCACACGATCCTCACCAAACGATACGAGCACGAGATCTTTCACACGTATAGCAATATGGGGTGGAGGGCCATCCTGCATAAAAGTCATAACTTCGAACATACGCTCAGCTAGACAGGGATGGTGCGAATCTGAAACATATCATCGTACCTCGCACGCGTCGCGTTGAAAATTTGAACAGCAGAACCACGCATTTCCTCGATGGAAAAGGGTCCGATCACTATTGATGTGATAAATCCACATCACACACTGACCAACGCCCGAAGACGAAGACCGAAAAGTGACAAAGTCATGAAGGGACTGATTCTCTGTCCCACTACAGCTCATTTCATGTACGAATCTCATGGGGTATCATTAACATTTTGCTGCCCAGAGCCATATGGTGGCCTTTTATTTTTGCGTTTTTTTTTTCTTTCAGTAAAATCCCATGTCATTTCAAGCTTTGTATCAAATTTTACCTCTCTACCTATATTTTTTTGTGAATTATTGAATTTTCAAATGTTAGCGGACTTTTGTGGCACCCGATATATGCTGACTTACACTGAAACATTTCAGAGCTGTTTGGAGCCATTTCACTAATATTATCTTAATAGTGATACGATGATTAGTTTCATTGAAATTATCACACTTTTTAAATTTTAACCCAGATGGCTTTCAGAATTCAAAGTAATAACTTATTCACATTATTCCGTATCGTCTAGATTGAAATTCTGCGATCTAGAAGAGAAGTTTTATAAGGTTTCTCCTTCAATCTCTTTACTTTCTTTGTGAGCATAAGCTGTGAAACCCTATGTGGAGGACAGTGAGCAAATCTAGGCTATGTCCTTTAGCGTTGAAGAACTACAAAGTCGGAAGGAGGGTTTAAAAGTGATCCTTTAATTCAAATAAATACAACTCTCCAATTTGAGAGTAAGCCACTACTTGGGCTGAACTAAAATAATATGAAATAAGGTGTGTTAACAAATTCAAATCCCTAACTTAGCTTAAGTAGGACGGCGAGGGAAGCTTAACTCTTAGTTAAATGCAATAATGCGAGTTTCACTAGCAAACACTGGTAATTGCAAATTGCCTATGAAGGCGAACTTTCAGTAGACAGAGGAAATCTTTGCGCGCACAGCCTTACGGCGATAAATCCAAGGCTCTGTCTTTCCCCTCGTTAACTCCTGCCTTTTAACTGCTAACAGATATATGCGATTTGCATAAATATCTCACTCGCGCTAAATTCGGGCAGCAACTGAAACTTTGAGAATTCGATAGGAAAGTTCAAACTAAAAATAATTTGGTTAATTAAAATAATGAATGCTACATAGTTGCTCCCAGAATTTAGTAGTCTGAAACTAAGTAGCCTAAAATCGGCTTTTAGTGAAGATGCTAAATTCTAAATCTAAATTTTCCTTCCTATTCGCCATCCTTTACAATTGTAAGTTTTAAATTTAGTTTAACTCTCTGTTTGTGTCTTAGATATTTTAACATAGAATATCTTTTTCCGTCTTCACATCAAAAAGATCCATCAGGAATTTGGCTGGATACTATCTGGTTCCTTCCAATCTGGAAGGAAATAAATTTTAATTTCATGTTATAAGTACATTTCACCTGAAAAGTACAACATTCCCTTCCTCTGATGCTTTCCGTAATGACTTTTATTCGCGCTTTAGGTATTCGCGTTTTTTAATTTCTATTAGCGCTTTTCGCCAAACGCATTCATTTTACACTCATTCATTTTTAAAACTTCCCCCTTGTTCTCTGGCCAAATGTGGTGTTTGTGAAAAACACGCAGTTTTACTTTGTCAAGTGTTCACAACTACCACCTGACTTCAATTCTATTGGGGTTAATTCTTCGACTTTCAAGACCTCAGACCTCCCCTAAAACAAATCTGAAATGCCCTGAGGTTCTAACATGAAATGAACTTTAAACTTTTGTGTGAAACCAGAGAACACTACGTACAACATTCAAACATTTCAATTGCATTTCATACATATAATTCATTCTTTCAATCTTCAATTCAAATTTTCTTTAAATGCTCATTGCGTTAAATAACACTTATATATTCACTTTCTAATTTAGCGCGCTTTACGCTTTTACATTACATTTTAATTTTAACTTGTGCATCCTTTACGCTTTTCCAAAATATTCGATATAAACAAAACCAGTGCTTAAGGCTTACAACAAATCATGCATTACATAGAAAACAGTTTTACATTAAATGCATTCATTATTTATACATAGAAAAATATAATACAACAGTTTTGCTATACAACTTACGTACTAGTTGCTTTTAATTAACACAATTCAATTTCCTATTTACAGAGAGTCTTTTGACTAAAATCGATGAATCCCATGTTCTGGATTACAAAGAACATTTCACGAAGTCTCACAGTTTTTCAACTGAACTCTCGAATTTCTTCCGCTGCATAATAAACTTGTTCCTTCAAGCGTGTCCTTTACGCTTTCGGCAACCGGCCTTTGACTCTGGTAACTTCCCTTTTAAATATGCAACTTGCACTTAAATCATAAACATAACTGTGTGAATTTAAAAAGAAAATAAAGAATCTACTTATCTTTCTGCCAGTCTTTTAGGCGTTTTTTGTCCATTCCTGGAAGGTTGGATATACTGTAGTTTGGGCGATTCGTTGTCTGTTACTCCTAGATTGAAACTCTGGGGCCGCCTTTCGTTTGGTCGATCTCCTTTCCTCTAGAAATACCTTGTTGGGACGAATGGTGGGTGGTGCTTTCCGTTTGTGCTGAAGTCCCTGCTCCTTCTCCAGACTGGCTCCCTTCCTCTCCTTCCCTTTCTTTCCCCTTT
>KK120698.1:114923-132283 GCA_000611955.2 Stegodyphus mimosarum | reverse complement strand
AAAAAAAAAAATGTTTTTCACAGACGATTCAGTAATTCTCCTTCAATTAATTCACTTCTCACTTCGCTACAAGGCAAAAATACACTAAAAACTCAAAATATCTATTTTAAAAATTACGAAGTAAATCTTAAACACTTATTTCCTTGAATAAATTCTAGAACGGATTAAGCACGATTTAATTCCCAATAATAAAAGAAGGCGCTATCTTTGTTGTTGCGAAGTTTAGTTTCTCTAGATTGGCAGCAAATCTAATATTCTCCTAAGTTTCAAATGTAAACAAATATGCTTTCCATGAGAAAAATGATTAAGCTTTGCCGCTCTGTAACAACTTTTAAATTGTTGATAATTCTGCAAATCTTGCATGCAGACTTACTAAAGGCATAAAAACCTTAACCGGAAGATAAGAATAACATAATTCAATCATTTTTAAAGCAAAAAATGCGCAATTTACTGACATATAAGAATAAAGAAACTGAGCTCGCTGAGCCGAGTTACAGAGATATATCCACTCTCTTTCTCTCTCTCTCTCTCTCTCTCTATATATATATATATTTACATAAATTTACATACTTTTGGTGCGGCCGATTGCAACCAAAATAGGAGGTGCACATCTACGTGTTATAGCAGTCCTATATACAAAATTTCAACGTTTTGAGGCTACACATTTTTGAGTTATGCGAGATACATTCATACAGATACGTACGTACGCACAGGCCACGAAAAAATTTCTTCAGAATCCATTTTAAATCAGTTTTATAATTTGTTTCTGGAAAAAGAGTCATTGATTCTGTTCTTACATACGAATGTCACTCAAAAACTTTGGTAAATTGCTTTCGATAGCGTTTAAAGTGAATGTTTTCGTTGAAATATGATACCCGAAATTTTTCGTGATTGCAGTACTTCCTACAAGGAAGTCAAAAACGTTAACATCGTTCTTTATATTTATCACGTATATATTTAGTACGGAAAAAGCTAAAGGAAATGGAAACAGAAGAAATCTGCAAAACAATGTCAAAATAATCTTAGTCTGAGCATATGTCTACGGGAAAAGATTAACATGACGTCAATTTGATTAGTTTGAATGAATTACATTACAGATAAAATGCCTATTTAAAAGTATATAAAACATTGCGTTGCTTAAGTTACACTTGTATTCTGAAGATAATACGAAATACAAAATACCAACACATTGTTGAAATGAGAATTACAATTTTTCATCGTTGCAACACTTAATTTACATTTTATGTAGCGGCATTTAATCTGCATTTAATGTTGCATAACTGAAATGAATATGTTTTGCGTTGAATCAGATTAAGTTGGTTTAAATTCTGGAAAACACTTTAATTATGCTTTGCTTTCAGTTCTGCATTTATATTACATGGGAAAATCAAGTTCTTTCATGAGTGTGGCTATTTTAAGATTAAACGTAGTATATTAGGAATTCAGATTTCAAATGCACATGTTAATATGAATTTGCAACATTTTAAATTTTCAAGAAACTATTCTGTATAATTTGGGATGAAATATACGAATGCTAAAACGTGTATTTTTAGGCATATACTGAAGAAAGGTGCATTTATATAATACACTGATTCATTGCTTATGATTTCTAAGATAACACAATCATAGTATACGGTATAAATGAAAAGTCGATAACATTTGAGTTCTAAAATTGACATCAAGAAAAATCATTGGTTGTTAGTTATTTATTATGAGATAAAATGCAAGCGTATTTAAGTAAATACTTAATTTGGTATTCTTTAAGCAATTATGAGTAAATATTCGTTTTGAATTATACTCGAATTGTAAACATTTCAAAAGTCACAAAACCTTAAAATTTTCTAAAAATGCTGACAATAAATAAATGAATGAACACATAATATGGTTGTTAATGCATTAATGAAGGAGAAAATACGAAATTTCTCTTTAAGATTGTTTTTACTTCTTTGTAGAAAGTAAAGAAATTATTGAAATGCCGAAAATTTTTCGGTATCATGTTTCAATGAAAATATCCATTTTGACCGTTCTCGATTCCATTTGAACAATGTATTTGCGTTATATCTGTACGCACGGACAGACTAAAGGACACTTTTGTTCCAAAACGAATTGTGAAATGGATTTAAAATAGATATAGAAGATATTTTTTGTGACGTCTGTACGTTCGTACGTATGCGTTCGTACGCATAACTAAAAAAAACGAGTAGGCTCTGAACGTTGCAAATTTATATATGGGACTGCTATAACATGTATATGTGCAGCTCCCTTTTTGGTTGTAATCAGCAGCTCCAAAAGTATACATATATGTACCCACTCTGTTACCCGGCCCGGTGAGCTCTGTTTTTTATTCTTATATGTTGGTAAATTGTGTCCTTTTTGCTTTAAATTGATTGAATTATATTGTTCTTATGTTCCGGTTAAGGTTTTTATACCTTTAGTTAATCTGCATGCAACAGTTGTAGAATTATCAAAAATTTAAAAGTTGTTTAAGTTCCAGTAAGTCTAACGATATCGCCGTTTGTTTACATTTCAAGCTTAGTAGCATAGTGAATACAGTTTCTGCACAAACTTCGGTGTTTTTTTACCGAGTGAAGCCACAACGTTTGTGCACCGAAAAATTGTGTCTTTCTGCCTAATTTAGTTAGTTTAAGCTCTAATTTTAATTGTAAAACTTCTATTTGGAGTTTTAGGGTTTTCTGTATTTTACAGCTTTTAATGAAGATTTTTTGAGTTTTTATGTATATTTGCCTTTCCGTGGAGTGAGAACTGAACTGACTGAATGAGAAATACATCTGTAATGAAATTCGGGAAAATAATTTTGAATGAAGTACAGCAAAAAATGTGCACCATTTAATAAACCGTATAAGGAGTGTCAAGAGCTGTCCACGTAAATTTTTTTGCCATAGTGATTTTGATACGAAATTTCATTTTAGTCTAATGGATTGAAATCTAATATTGGATTTTAGAAAATATGTTTTAAAATGAACAAAGTTTTATTATAGTGTTCCCAAAATACAACTTTACTTAATGCTTTTCTCTAATGTTATGGTATTTATACATAATTTGTTAATACCCAAAGAAAATCCACAAAACATAATGTGTGTGAAGCTAACCTGTTGTTCCTGCATATGTTACGTAATAGTGAATGCAAAATACAGCAATAACTTAGATAGATTAGAAGTGATTGATTACAATTTAAAACAACTTGAACATCACCGTGGTTGTGAATGTGAAATGAAAATTCATTTGCATCCTTTTATACCTTTTGACACATAAATTTCACTGTGATGAACACATTTTAGTGCAAACATCTGTGTGTATGTATCATGTGTTTTTTGAAAGTTAGTAATATTGCATACTTAGCATTAGCATATTTTATGCTAAATGTAATATTTATCATAAACGTTACGTGTCTTTGTAATTAATGCGTCTACGCAGGCCTTGATATGAAGCAATTTACGACAAATTCAAATGCCACCTTGTCTACACTTGTTCTTCTATTACTAACTAGCGGAAGCACCCGATGCTAGTTAAGTTACAACGAGAGTAATGTATCTAACAGAGAAAACGATACCGCTGCAATCCTTCTCTAATAACTATGCAAAAAAATACGATTCATGCTCACACATTTTTCAGTCTGATGCGATATGAAATACACCTAAAAATTTCTATAAGAAAAATAATCTAACTATCTCTCATTGTATCAACAACAATGGCGCTCAGTTTTTAATGATTTTCGTCTTTCTAATCAATGGTCGTAAAAGCTCAAGTTCCATTCAATATTTCACAAATATTCAATTTTAGTGGATTAAATGTGCCAAATTGATCATAATTAATCAATAATGCGAACGCACACACGAACGCACATATATTAGATTTTGTAAAGCTTACAAATCTTTGATTAACAAACTCCACCATTTGAAAGGGAACAGTAGCAGCACTTTATTTCGAAAAGCATTTTTATCTCCAACGCGCGAGACTGTTGCCGCTGAGAAAAATGAGTGCGAAAATTAAAGCTTTCACAGTTTTTTGCTAACTTTTCGGCTAATTAAAGTCGTACGAAGTTAGGAATAATCGAAATGGCTTTCCACGAATTTTTGGAATCGGGAATAATGTATTTAATGGTTGGAAATGCTATTTTTATTTCATCGTAAAACTTCGAAATTTTTTATTAACAAACTCAAGGATTTGAAAGCGAGCAGTGGCAACAACTTTCGAAAGGAAGCAGATTTTCATCTCCAGCCTTCGGGACTGTTACCTCTCGGAAAAATAAGGGCGAAAATTATCGTTTTTCTGAGTTTTTAATTAATATCTCTGATTCTAACTACTTTTTGGGAAAAAAAGCTGGACGTCTGCCTTTTTCAGGACCCAGAAAAGAATTGTAGAAAGTTTGGTGTCGATAGCTATAGTAGTGACTGAGTTATTAGAGGACAAACAAACAGATGTTCCTCTTTATATATATAGATTTTAAAATGAACATTTACAAGACAGGGGATCAAAATTTCTTCTGTTTTCGTCTGTATATTTTTTGCTTTACTGAATGTGGCGCATGAAACAAAACTAATCATTTTGTATGAACTTGAAAGTACCTATAACACATTTTCTTTTCTATTCAATCTAACCATTTCAAAATGACGTAAAACTATGGTCAAAGGAAGCATTTCAGAACGAAATTACACTTTGGAAGTATATCCTTCCCTGGATTAGTTGCATTAGTTTACTACACTGAGCTTAATTTTGTGAATTCTTTGATTCCTATCACCTGGATGCTTACATTTCAAGTTTTCTTGCCAACTAATTAAAATTTTGCAAGAAACTGGAGTAGGAAAGTATGTTGTACCTCCGTATACGTCATTAATCCATTACAGATTTTTAGGATTATACCAAACGAGGTTTCCAATAAGATATAAAAGGAAAATAATTAAAAAAAAATCTGAAAGATTTCAGATTTTAAATTACGTCCAAAGGCGCGTTTTTTTAACGTTTCGTGTGCTACCTTTTTTTATTAAATATCATGTACTACGTACTCAAACCATAAAATTCAGTTCAAAATCAATATCGCAAAATCATTTTAAAATGAACATATCTTTAGAATTTCCGTAAGTCTCGTGCGCTGGACATAAAAATGTTTTTTTTCCGTACAGTGTTGCCATTGCTCGCTTTGAAATCATTTAGTTTGTTAATCAGAAATTCGTTGAAATGTTACAAAACATAAAATCGATAATAAAGCAAATTTCAAATTCAAAATTAGGGCTTCCAGATGCCCATATTCGCAGTAGGATTACGTCATTCAAAATTCGATGGCTCTAGGTTTTATCACAATGCGAGAAACGTGCATACATTTATGCAGATTTTTCATTTTTTAAAATTTAATGCAGAGCGATAACATTTAGTGGCAACAATTTGAAAAGTGAAACGGGCATTCAGAGTGAATCGACGCAAAATCGCAAAACGAAAGTAATAGTCCTTCGGGACTAAATCCCTTTGGACTAAAAATCCTGTTGTTATCAATAAAACACTGTTTAATATTAAAATACAAATGCATTCGTTCAAGCTCTACATAAATGAAATACTCTGCATAAATACTTTTCTATTGTCCAGTTCAAAAGCAGTTTCTCAACATGCTGGACATCTCTGGTCTTTGGTAATCGATTTTATCTCTTTCGCAACGTTAGCTGATTTAATAACGTCCTTCATTTTTCATAGTGGTAAATACCGTTGTTCTCTTCGTATGGTGAGTAATAGCTAAGTTATGGATATGCATGCCATTTTTATACCTTTCAAAAATCCGTTTTTTCCACCTCTAAGACGATTATAACCATTTTCTTCGTTGTTTGATTCTTTCATAAAATTCGTTTTTATCGATTTTACAAAAATTATAGCTGAAAAAATTATTCCAAATCTCGTTATAATTCAGACTTATAGTGCACGTTGTTTCCTGAATAGTAATAGCAGGCGTATGACACTCATGGGCAGGCACAGCATTATCTCGAAAAAAGCTAAAGAAGTGTAGTGTATGAGTTTTGACTCATGGAATTGGAGTGTTATTTGAAATAAATCTTGTATATCAAACAAAAATTTTCGCTTCCAAAAAGTACGTATACCAAGTTTTTGATATTGGACATAGCATGAAATGTCCCATGTTTTTCAGTTAATCAATTTGTTCTTTCTTGAACTTCAGATAAACATTTAAAGTAAAAGTAATTAAAAGTAAATTAATAAGCCCAAGACTTGCGCTAAAGCTGCAAAGTAATAAACCAAAAATTCACAATAAATGACAATAAGAAAACTTTCCATATACCTTCTCCAAGGAACAGAAATTCAATTTAAAATCATCATCGATAAGGTATTTGTCACAATTTTAAAACGCATTAAAAAACGAATTTTGTACTAAATACTAATAATTATTATTATTAACTAATCTATTAATAATTTAAAGTAAAGGAGGAGTGGAAAAGTCTTTTTTTAAATTCTGACAAATACCATATCGATGATGATTTTAAATTGAATTTCTTTTCCTTGGGGACAAAGTTTTCTTATTATCATTAAAAGTAAAAGATATTTCTGCTGAGTCATGCAGACCAATATACTGAAAGAGCAGTACGCCATGAGAAATTCCAAAAGTGTGGATGATGGGGCAGGTGAGCTATTGAGGCCAAAGACGAAAGTCCTTACTTTTGGGCGAGCAATTTACTAAAATCATTACTTCTTAATGCAGTAAATAAAAGGAACCCTAAAAAAAGAAAAATCTGAAAGGTTTCAGATTTTACATTACGTTCATTAGGAGCGCCTTTTTAGCATTTTGTGTGTTACCTTTATTTATTAAATATCATGCTCTCCGCACCTAAATCATAAAATTCAGTTCAAGAGCAACATCACGAAATAATTTTAAAATGAGCCCATCTTTAGAATTTCCGATACACAGTCTGGAAATAAAAATGTTTTTTCTGCACAACGTTGCCATGGCTCGGTTTGAATTACTTGAGTTTGTTAATCAAAAATTCGTTAAAAGTTTTACAAAATATGAAATCAATAATAAACCAAATTCCAAAGTTCAAATCTTTGCTTCCAGAGGCCCATATTTGGGTGGAAACGTTCTATATTGAAAATTTGATGGCTGTAGGTATCGTTGTTTTATCCCAATGCGAGAAACATACATACATTTATGCAGATTCTTCATTATTGAATTTCTTTAAATATAATACAGCGTGGTAATATTTGGCGGCAATAATTTCAAAAGTGAAATAACACTTTCAGTGAATCAACGCAAAATGCCGAAACGAAATTAATAGTCCTCGGCAAATTGCCCCTTTGGACTAAAAATGAATAATGTAAAAAGACGAAATCAAGTAAGTAAGCCTAATTCAAAAACCCCAAAGGAAATAATACGATCATGGGAAAGATTGAGAATAAACAAACAATCCTCTGATGTACAAATCTTGGATGAATAGTACAAATTTAATGTTTATTTGTTTGTTTTAATACTATAAAACGCAACAAATCTATTTAATTAAGAAAAGTGTTCTTTGCAGGAAGGCGTAGGTCTTCTTAAGATTAACTTCTTAAGGTACACTAGAATCGTACTTTCGACACACATGACTAAACCAGCTTGTTGAACCAGCCATTTGACTAAACCAGCCATTTGAACCCATCTTGAACTGCATGTATGTAGTGATTTTGAGCAAAATTGTAAAATTCAAAATTTAATTTACTATTCTTTGTTAGAACTGCATGTGCCAATCTGGCAACTTACCTTTTATTACCAAATAATTTCAGTTGAATCCTATCAAAAATAACAAAATCAAGCTACGATCAAAATTACTAAATGTGAACCATTCTGTGACAGGTAAACTGATAATGCTTGTAGAGTAATTAGAGTTATTTCGAAAAGGGAGCCATGGAAAATGAGCACTGCCCTCGGCGGAACTCCAACTTGGACCTCTCGAAATACGCACCGAGTGTGCTACCCTTACACCACTAAGGCATGCAGAAAGGAGGGAGAATATACCTGAAGTACTCCCCCTTTTAAAGAACGACTGGTGATTGGGAAACCTAATCGCCAAATTCTGGTGGCAAAGAATCATCATCCACCATATTTTAGTTCGGGCACTACTGTAGAGCCATTACGGTTTTTCAATAAGGAAACATGCAATGCCCTCGCCAGGACTCGAACCTGGACCTCTCAAATGTGAGCGGAGTGTGCTACCATTATACCACGAAGGCTTGCTGGAAAGAGGGAGAAAATACCTTATATGCTTATGACAACATTAAATGTATTTAATTCTAACACTCAGCTGCCTGTGGTTTTTATCCATAAAATAAACTTTACTTTCAAGTTCATATTTTGCAAATTCTATTAAATTCATATTGTGTTCTTTTATGCATTCCAATTCTTTTAAATTTCATGTTTCATTTAAACCCATTTAAAGGAAATCGCGTGTTTTTTCTTTACAATAACTGCAAGGAAAGCTTTAGGATTTATCTTAAAATGAAAATTAATTGCTTAATGGCACATGCTATCCTCGAGCGAAGATCGAGGACCATCCAAAATTAATCGTTTGTTTCGATCGAAGTAAAGCAAAGGGTATTGTCATTCGAAATCTGAAAGCTCTTTCTTTCTGTTGCAAAGAAAGGTTACTGACAACCATTTTTAAAGCGTGGGTCAAAGAATGCTTCGAGAGAATTAATTTTAAAGATCTTTTCATACTTTTTAGAATAAAAGAACGAAAAGCAAAATCACAGAACTTTAAGCACTACTCAATTATTCATCTAACTAATGCTCTTCCTTAAGTTCCTTTAAGAAAAACAAGAGGAAAAAAAATCACGTCATAAGAATAATAAAAAAAATAATGATAAATGCTTCTCTACTTTTCGTTCCTTCAAAGTCATAAGAAGATTCGTAAAAGAAAAAAAAAGTGGGAGATGGAAAGAACGAAGAAAACGCGCGTGCAATTTGCGCCTTTTGGTGCCGGGAAAAGTTCTAGGTAAAAACATTAAAAAATGACGAAATGAAATTGATGAATAAAAACAATTTTTTTTCTACCCCAAACAAGAGTTACTGTTTAATGAATGCGTGCATTAATTCATCCTCGGAGATTAATTAACTTTAAGTAAACCGCACTAAGAAGCCAGGAGGTGGAAACATCCGAGTGCACTGCTCAGCTAGGGCTCTGAGTTAAAAATGTGTCTAACATCTTCCTTCTTTTATAAAGGTTAATTGCTTTTGAAAATGACTGAAGAGTTTTGATGTTTCCCTCGGTAAGCGATTCATATTTCTATATACTCCGATGTCCTTGTTATTTCAAAGCGAAACGCAATTTGAGGTCTTTTATCTCCTTTTCCCCACAAAGCAAAAATTAAATTTATTTCACGAAGAAATCACGTAGCTTTCAAAAAGATTATTTATCACTGAAAAGAGGAGAAATTTATTTCTTCCGCAACAAACTCAAAATTCTTCAAGAAATGGTATGCTTAAGTATTTATATCGGTATATTTTTAACTACTTTCGAAGTTATGAATTCTACTCTTTCAAGTGAATAAACGCAAAGAATATTTATTCTGTTGAAAAATCAATACACACGAGAAATGAATTAGCTAAATGTTATTTTTCAATAAGAAAAATGATGATAAATATAGCGATTAACTTTGAAGGGCAAGACTGCGTAAGTACTACAGATTATCAAAAAAACAAAATTACTAAAAATATAATCTTATTAAAAGGAAACAAAATTGCCAATTTCACGAAGGCTGTACTTCTTCTTTTCTAAAACGTTTCATGGCCATTTTTAGAGCTTTCATTCCTTTTGAAGTATACAGTAAACAATCATTTTCTATAAGTGGTATAAGATGAGCCAGTTACAGAGGAAAGTTACATGATATGCTGCTTTCTTGCGGAATAAATAGTCTTAGTCCATCAATCAAAATCTGCAAAGATAGGAAAGAAAAGTCAGATAATATCATTTAATTACTAAGATTATCTAGAAATGCATTAATTAGAATTATTATCTAGAAATGCATTAATTAGAATTATTATCTAGAAATGCATTAATTAGAATTATTATCTAGAAATGCATTAATTAATTAGAATTATTATCTAGAAATGCATTAATTAGAATTATTATCTAGAAATGCATTAATTAGAATTATTATCTAGAAATGCATTAATTAGAATTATTACCTAGAAATGCATTAATGTGCAAAAATTATAATTTCCTTGTCATCAAATATAAATCCCTTATTAGCCCAAAGGCGTTAGACCCAAAGAGCTATTAGTTTCAAAACGGCATTTTGCGTCGTTTCACTTTCTGCATTGGTTCAATTTTCAAACTGTTTCCACCAAATATTATCGCCCGGTATTATATTTAAAGTAACTAAATAATAAAGAATCTGCACGAACGCATGAATGTTTCTTGCATTGTGAAAAATACAACGGTACCTATAGCCATCCAGTTTTAAATAACATTGTCCTCCACCCAAACAACGGCGCTTGCAAGCCCGAATTTTGAATTTTGAAATTGTTTTACTATCTATTTGAAATTTTATAAAATTTTAATTAACTAACTCATCGATTTCAAAGCGAGCAATGGCAATACTGTACGCAGTAAAGTATTTTTATCTCCAACGCGCGAGATTGTATATCGGAAAATCTAAAGGATAAAAACGGATGAAAAAACAGCGTTACTTATGATTACCCCCCGGTCTTCATGGCAACATCTGCTGCAACACTGCAAGGAATTGCAGTATGGATTATGGCAGGGATGTAGAGGGATCATGACAGGGGTCATGGCACTATATATAAAAGCCCAGACAGAAGGAACGCTTTACAGATTATTCTAGTGCCAAGAAGCATGTGTCAAATAATATTGCAAGATACAATTATAGAGCAAAACATTTAGCCTCGTCTTCATCCAACACGTATAGATGACGTCCACTGGTCCAGTTTTCCTAAGAATTCGGAAAAAGAGATTCCAGAAGACTCCAAAAAAGAATACAGGAAAGCTTCACAGATCTAAAATTGGCATTCTAATAGAAGCAACATTTTGAGCGTTTTGTTATAGTAAAGCATTTCATTCCGAAAATAATAGTTTTAGTGATCGTGCTACGGTTTCAAGGAACCAGTCACTGACGTATCTAATCTTGTTACCTAATGAGAATGATGTATCCCACCAACTCAGAAGAAGGTTTAATAGGAGGTTCTTTTTTGTTAAACTTCTAAACTTAACAAATGATGGCTTGTCCCCAATGCCGATCTTAGACATCGGCCGCCCAAGTGCAATATTGCAAGTGGAAATTGTCCACCCTTTTTTTACGTAATTATAATATGTTTGATAATCATTTCGCCGCCCTTGAGTTTGGCCGCTCACGTGCTATACACCATCTTGCTCCCTGTTAGGATCGGTCCTGCTTTTGCCTACAGAACCGTATAGTCTTTGATTTAAATTGCTATTAAATATGAATTAAAATTAAAAAAACTTATTGTTTTATTTTCACAAACCAAAAACTTATCAAGCGTTGACTCGGGCTGTTCTAATTGCACGACTAAACTCTCCTAGTGAAAAGCTAACTCTAGTCTAGGTAATTCTAGGAGCTAGGCGAAGAAATAGCACAATGGTCAGAATCGCTTCAAAAGCCTCGTCTACGTTAGGCTTAATACTGAAGTAAATAATAACACTTATTGAAACAGAAAAACAACCATTTAAATAGATTTTCTTCATAAAATAAGGAGTGTCAATACATAATAAGGAAGCTGCATACAAAATGAGACACTAAATAAGCGATCTCACACCGACCGCAACATGAACAGAGATAGTGACAGTGTATTGACTGAGCAAAATGGGATACAGGTTCCCTTGTGGGTAAGTTCCTAATGCATCAAAAAATTAATAATTCTAACTGGGTTCGGTTTCTGTTGGTGAAACGGATAGGGCATTCCCCCTTATCTGTTCACACACACACACAAAATCAGAAGACGTTTTTGCTATAGCATATATTTTCTCAGGTATATACATCTCGAGAGTGTTTCAATAATTAGTAAGCAAATTAAAAGGGAATGCTAAATAATGCATTTTAATCCAGCTAAAAAATTCACTTCAACACAAAGAATAGATTAGGTTTCGCATGGGGATCAAACCAAGCATAATAACTGGCTTCTTTTAATTTCAAGCGGTCTCCAATAACGAATCGTGTACATGCAGTAAATAAATTCGATCAAAGAAAGCATATTTAAAAGATGGAAATAAAAATGTCTTTTTTCTCGTTTATGTTAAAAAGTGAGATGAAATCTCTTATAAATATTAAAAGGTTATTTAAATCTGCAACTTTCCGAATCCAGATGAAGAAAAGAAAGGCGGGGGAAAAAAGAAGTTGGGGAAAAAATGATTCAGTATGTTAAATGTTCATGGAATTTTTTTATCTTTTCTATTCAGATTTTTATCCAAATCTTCTGATCGATATAAATTGTTTCAGGCGATAAAATAGTTTCAAAAATGAGGAATTATTTTTTTCCAATTACGTTTTTATTTGATAGCTCTTAACTTTGTCCAGAAGTAACCCACAAGCAGCTGTTACTATTTACTTTTCGCTTCGGGCGTACTTTGGGGTTTACAGTGTGTAAGCGAAAAATAAATTTCAATTTAATTTATTCAGCCTGTCGACCGAAATTACGAACGCTCTACTTTATTTTTGTGTTTTCCATGAATAAAGGAAAACAATTCATATTTCAATAAATTTGAAAATGAAAAATACGTATTTCGGATTTGATGCCACATTAATTTTTGAAAGCAGATTTTTTAAAAATAATTGAATTAAGTTGGAAAAAATTATTATGAGTACCAAGCCAATGATATTTTAAATAATGTTACAGGATTGAAGTGTAAATATTCAGGTAATAGGTATATATATATATATATATATATTTATAAAGAGGAGGAAGTTTTAAACAGCTATTGCTTAAAAGTACATTTGGTACTTTTCGAGAACTACTTTCTACTCTTGTTCGAGTACAAATTGTAGGAGTTCGGGCTTGCTCAAGTACTACTTTCTACTCTTATATACACTGGTGTCCAAAAAGTTAAGAATAATTGATAATTATGTGAATAAAGAAGGAACTGTAAATCAGAATGTCGGGAAACGTGATATGCGAGTTTAAAATGGTTATAAAATAAGGAAGCAAATCAAAAGAACGATAATAATTAATTTTATTATCCAAAGCAGCAGTTTGAAAGAGAACTGAGAATAGCAAGGGTTCACATTTTAAAGAAAAAGTGAGAGAAAACATTAAATAAATTACTGATGCTGCAGTTTAATAAGGCGTGTGGTCAGCACTGACAGCCAGGCACGCTGCACAGCGATTTACCATACTTGCTATGATATTATGAATGAGTTGTGGGCTCAAACGGTTCCAAGCTTCTTGAAGAGTTCTCTTCAGTTCTGTAACGGAGTTTGGTGGGTGCGAAAGGGTTGCAATTTGTCTTCCGAGCATATGCCAGCATGATTGAGTCTCCTGTAAACAGTTGGTCTCGAAATTCATATTCCTGTGGCGACTGTGAGCGCCGAACCCAGTGCTCTGGCAGTACTGCCCCTCTGACATCGCGCACTTATTACCAGATATCGGTCTTGGCTAGGTGTTGTGACTCTTGGTCGGCCTGATACTAGTCGTCGGGTAACATCTCCCGTTCTTTGAAACCTCTGCCACAGTCTTGAGATTACAGACTGGTTCACATTAAGAATTCGAGACACTTCGGTTTGTGATCGTCTGGATTCCAGCATTCCAACGATTCTTCCTTTCGCAAACATCTCCAATTGACGTCTTTGTGCCATCATTCATCTTGTTTGATGGTTAACAACGTTCTTTCGCACAGCAGTTGCCCGAAACTTGTTTGAACTGCCTATGCTGCGTGAATCGGTTTCTCTGCGTTCCGACATGCGCAGGTGTTTCGCGCAGGAAGTAGTCAACTGAAAAGTTTTGCATAAACCCAAAGTTTCTTCTTCATCCAATTAATATCCGCAAGAAATTTGGAATAATTTTACGAATATTTACTCCATGTTTTCCGCATTTTACAATTTATGCTTAACGTTTGGACTACAGTGTATATATAGTATCGATTTGTATTGCATGGTGTTTACTTAGTGTAACTCAAGTAGTATTTTCCGAGGAAATGAGGAAATAGATAGACATGATGTTCCGACAAGAAATGTTTTATCTGCATTTGAAACCAATAATTTTGAATAAAATAATTTTAGCCGAAGTGAACAAAAATATGTGCCGTTGTCAAAATAAATCGTATTTTGCTTGCACGATGGGTTTTCACCTCAGAATATTCATATTTTTTGCAAATATATATATTTGATTCTATACATCTTCAAACTCATAATGATAAAAAATTATCTATTGAATGTAAAATGGTTAAAAAAGATCTGTGTCGACACCACATGAATTCATTGAATTTCTTGGAGAGAAATTTCTTATTCAATTAATTCAGTTCTGACTTCGTGGCAATGAAAAATTACATAAAAATTCAAAACATCTTCATTAAAAATTGTAAAATACACAAAAACATAAAACACAAATTCAGCTAAAATAGTGAAAAAAACAATTTTTGCGATTAAAATTCGAGTTCCTACGCAAAAACAAGCAATTCAACCAGCGGCCAAGGAGGCAGATTTTTCGGTCCGCAAAACTGAAAGTTCACTTTTGGATACTACTGATTTTCAAATGTAAAATAATGGCCATTGGTTAGGCTTAACTCACCACTTAAACTTTTAAATTGTTAACATTTCTGAAACCATAGCATGCAGATTAACTAAATGCATAAAACATTAACCGGAACATAAAAACCACATAATTCTATCAATTGTAAAGCAAACAATTTACCAACATATAAGAACAAGAAAGCTAAGCTCACCGATCCAGGTATACATACATAATTACGAAACATTTTTTAAAAACAAAATATAAACATGTCTAGTATTTCAGCGCATTAAGTTGCTGAAAAATATCAGTAAAGACATAAAGTGAGAAATTTAGAACTACTTTTTCATAAAGACGAAAACTGAAATTCATAATGATTAAATTTCAATATAATCCTATAAATGCAACGAAGAATTTTAAAAATGTTAAAACCAAAACTTTTAAATAAACATTACCCCAACTCAAAACATTTTTAATGAAATTTAAAGAAAAAGGAACTTAACAGAAGAGAAATTCAATCAACTTCAGTGCCCCTTCGTCAGAAGGGAGAAACATTGAAATTAATTGAAATCTCTATTCTATAAAATTTTTTGCTTTTCTGTATCTAGAATTAGCCGATGAACCACTTCAGTGCATTTCAATGCATTGTTGCGGTTAGAATACTTGCTTTACTTCGTACAAAGAAGTAAAAAGACAAAGCAGGACTATTTTGAGATTTTTTCGAATTTAAAGTGCTAAAATGTTGCCGCTATTAAAGAGACATGTTTCTGAAATTAAAATGCGGCTAAAATCCTTGACTTGATGTGAGTTATGAAATTTGATATAGGATGATTCATTGGTATAAATAATAAATAACACGAGAAAGCAGGGAGAAATTTCTTGGTATGGTTATACTCAAATATTGAGATTTTCAAACCCTTTAATACAATTTTTAAGAAAGCTAGTATTAGTTTACTTTGATATGTGGGATATATTCTCAAAGAGTAATTCTTCATGGAATTTCCGATGTTTTAGGATTTTGGGCCAATTAAACAACTGTTTAGCAGTTAAGAATTATGTAATGGTATAGAAAACCTATTCTAAATATCAAGGTAACTTAACGTATCCGTACTTAATTTGTCGTTTTCTATTTACAATAAAATAAAATAATTGCGAATTGCAAAACAATTATTTCTACGTGTTTTTAGCATTTCTTTGGTCATGTGACATGCTTTAAAATCTTTAGCATACTATAAGTCGAATATTTCGTCCTATTTGAATTTGTTGTTGTCAGAATAGCGGAGATTTTATAATTCATTTTCTCACATGTGCATGAAATTTATGTCGACATTCCCTCGCACTAAATACCCAGCTCTTGCTTCAAAGACTTTCGTATCATAGTCATAATCCAAACGGAAATTCAAGCCGCTACCATAGATTCTGATATTCATTGCTATCTTAACCGCATGTTTCGTATAAATTGCACGTTACCGTATGATACCACGATACCTTAACGCCGTGTATTCTAATCGCTCGGACACCACTGCAGACAAGAAATGGTTGTTATAGTGATGCATAAACCAACTGCTCTCCCTTAAAACACGGAACACACCCGATATCCCTTTTTCGTCCACCAGGGTGAACATCTCTAAATTTATGATCGGATATCGTAAACAAAGACAGTCATAACTCGGTTCGTAATGTTCACTTTATGCTCGCTGCCTACCACTAACGACTTGATGTAAGGTTTCACCCGTTGCCATCGGGCTATAGTTAAGCTTAGTCGTCACCTCACGTAGAGGCCATTAAGGAAGAAGATGAACTAAAGAAATAAAAAATGGTGATATTTATTCTTTTTCTCTCCTGACCACGTTTTATGTCTGGAGATTTTCTGGAGTTGAGGTTTAAGTGGATGGGCGTCGACCTTTGGAAGAACACTGAGTATCCTTTAGCATTCGCTCTTACCGTAATTTGATAGCGTACGGCGCAAAAGAGCATAACGTGGATTACTGTGCTACAAATTGTTACTGCTGAAAATTTCTAGAAAAAAAAAACTGATAAAAAAACAGGTTCTTAATAATTCAGTTTAGGTGTGTGAATGTAAAATATTATTAGAAGTTCAGATATTTTTTTCGGTAAGCTATGTATTGAGTCGTTTTTGCACATTTATTTGAAGGAAATGAATTTTTTGGATGTTCCCGTAAAGAAGTTGTGCTTCTCTTTTTAACTTCCTTGTAGAAAGCAAAGGAGGTATTTTAATCGGGAAAAATTTAGTTCCATATTTTGAAGAAAATATGCATTTTAACCGCTGTCCCATTTTTTATGTAATGGACGATTTAGACGATTTTTTATTACAATTTGAAGAGTTGCATTTAGACAATTTTTTTTGCTTAGCAGCTATCTGTACGTACTGCGCAAAAAAAAGGGGGAGGGACATTTTTGTATTTCTTGTTCTACTGGGCCGATTGTCGAAATTCAAATTGCGTTTTTTTTTCATGTCACGGAAGCGTTTTTTTTTCATGTCACGACTCAGGATATATATTAGGTTTATATATAGCATTACTCTAATATAGGTATTTTTAACATAATCATAACGGTAGATATTAAGTAAAAAGGCATAGGAACTAGAGTTTTGTAATAAGATACTGTAGTTTAATAATATTTATATATATATATATAATAAAAAAAATAAAAA
>KK120698.1:94134-114909 GCA_000611955.2 Stegodyphus mimosarum | reverse complement strand
TAACACTGAACTAGTTACTTCAAAGTCTTAATATTCATAATCGCTATTTGGAGTTACCCTTTAAGGTTTAAACATATATCTTTGCAATTGTTTTCAAGAAATTTGTTTAGAAATTTTTTTTTCCATTTCTGATAGAAACAACTAGTAAAACACGCAAACATTCTGAAGTCTCTTAATCATCTGTTAAGGACTGTCATTTGATAGAGATAATTCACTGTAGATTAAGTCTTATGGCCATTACTATGTAAGTTTAAAAAAAAAAACATTTTCTTACTGAATTTTAAGGAGGAATTGATTAAAATGATCATAGTTAGGGTTGGGAAACTATGCTTGAACGTAGAAATGATGAAACATATTTTCTAGAATTTCAAGTTTTTACTAACATAAAATAACACTATAACATAAAGTGAACTAAGTAAAATTTCATTAATTAAACGAAGATGCAAAGCGGAAAATTATAGTTTCAGGGATACAAAACCATAGTTCCCTTAAGAATAAAATGCAAATTTAATTTTCTGTAAATTTTGTCTTTGTGTTTTATTTATAAGGTTAAACCTAATTGACTGTCCAACTGCACTTGTTTAACAATTCTTATTTCAACGAATGTTTGTCCTCGCGACTGAAAAAGGTCTAAAAAATTTCAATGACAAATAAAAACTGGAGAGAATTGAATGGTTTATATGACTAATTTTATAGATTACAGTATAAAATTTACAAACAACAAGTGACCCTACTAGCTTGGTATCAAGACCTCAAGAATTGAAAAGTGGCTAACATACAATCTATCAAATATCGGCTTCTGTTCCTACAATCAAAGACGTACAAAGCACATTCACTAATCCACTGGTAAGTAGGTGGCTCATCTCATCAGGATAAGAAGCTGTACTTAGCTGCCACAGCATTCTACTCAAATTGCAACATTCGTTAAACGTAAACAAATCTCGTTCTGGCGGAGGAGGCAAAGGAAATAGAATGTACAAAGTTAACATAGTACAAAGTTAACATAATATCAAAACAGTAACTAAAATAAATCTCGAAAACCTAAGCTTAGGAAACGTATATTATACTTTAAGTGCATCTTTTACTGTGGCATGATTATTATTAAGAAATGAATTGTTAAATTTACAGTGATATTGCCAAAAGTCTATATTTAGAACCTTTGTGAATTCTAAGATCACGACTTTTTTGACTCATATCGGTTTAATACTTTATTAACATTGCACTTCGATAAATATTAATACCAATATCATTTTAAATCAATATAAAAGTTTCGTAGTGCTTCCTAAAAATTAAGAAATAATAGCTTCGTAATTTTATTAATATAAGTAATAATGATTACAAAAATGTTTGCTTTTTGTATTACTACTACAATCCATCTGTGATATTTTTAACAAGCGGAACTAAAAACAAACGTCTCTCATCAAGTGCTTACCAGAACCTACTTACGGTGGCTCTTCGTATCCGACCGGATAAAGAAGCCCACCAGTATCTGAGAGATAAGGGCCATTGAATTTTGACTTAGTAGTTCAACCTGGATTCGATTCCAAGTGAACATGCTGGCTGCGTAAACATTTTGACAACCAGCAGCAAGCGGTAAAGTAACTGAATACTGGTATTACGAGGCTCGGGATCCCGGCGAGCAGGCTGGCGGCGTGTGCGGTTTCATGATTGCCCTCGTGTGTAATGTGTATTCTAGACTATTTTACCTTAAGTCTTGCACGAAGCCATCCCTCCCCTTAGACAGATAACTCTCAAGTTCTTTGTAGCATTCAAATAAATCAAATAAAACAGATCTGATAAGAAAAATGGATTATCTCACACAAGCCTGTAAAAACTGAATGCTGAATAAAGAATAAATCTAATTAACATTTTTGAAACTACTAAATAATAAATCTAATTTACAAAAATAAAGTTAAGATTTAATCGTAGTTTTCTATTATCAACACTTGTTTTAATTATTGTTCGTTCTTTTCCAATCTCTTCGATGTGTTTGGTAAATTCGTCAGCCTTTGTCTGAAGCTGCTCAGATAAGGCAGCGTAAGTTTTTACCCAGGCACGTCTTCAAGGACGCAGTTTTTAATTTTATATTTAAATAAAAATGACAGAATAGAATGCCTGTTTCTATTGCTCATGGCTAAAAGCAGTCCATTTCCACCTTATCATTTTCTGTTATCAAACACCAGTCAGAATGACTGTTAAAATGACTGTTGGTGTGAATAATAATGTTTGATAGGTTGCGACGTAATGTTTTTAAGCGAGACTAAGAACAAGCCTCACTTCAAAGAGAAAAGAAGAAATATGAAAGCAGCAGTCAATTAGATTACGTAAGCACAGATTTACGTTAGTGCCTCAAATACGTAAGAACGTGAATCCAAGATTTTGTATTAAGAAAAAACATCGGTAACTGGTTTCCAGATTCGAAAGCTCAAGAGGGATTAAATACGTACGAACTATGTATTAAGATAATAGTTGGAAGAGTTGGAGTCATGGTTTTGACTCTTAATAAATTTTGAGATTGAAAGTTAATAAGCTATAAGCTCTTTTCCGCGATCAGACTGTTCTTTTAAGTGTTCGTGAACCTAACCTTGACAACACATATCAGCAAAAGATACGTTACACGTATTTATTTTTTACGAATGAGATATATTTTTTTAATTACCGCATAAGGCCTTGTCCTAACAAAATAAACTCAATAGATCTGATAATGTCTCAAAAACTTATTGACGAAAAGAGCTGAAAGAATCTAGAAACAGCCTTGCAAGTGTTGCCACTTTACGAAGGATAGAGTTTTTGGTCTTCCATGCATCATCGAACAGAGTTAGTTCCCACAGGGCGGCAATTAGACAGAAGTCGCCCTCCAAATTTAATCACTATAAAACTCAATTATTTAAAAAGAATAAATGCAGCTCTTTGATATCTTAAATATTTATTTTTAAAAATGTATTCGTTAGTATAACTTAAGCTATTTTCACTACAAATGCGAAGAAATACGAGGGCTGTTGTTGAGGGAAAGAAAAGGCATTTAACTTATTTTATACGCTTCCTTCCCTGTAGCCAGCAGGCCTACTAGAGTAAAATCGCTAAACCCTGGTAGTTCGACCTGGGTTCAAATTTCTGCCAACGGTATGGTGGCACGAGAATTTTTGTGGAATCTCCCAACTGTAGTATGAATACGAATTAGTTTACCCTAAAAATCCTCTACGGAAGCATTCGGTCCCTTAGGCAAGTAGCCCTAATGTGTTTTGTCATACTCATATGACATTAATATATTATTTGTTTTATTTTGAGGATAGAAAAATAACGAAAACTCTTCTTTAAATTAATCAAATATTTATTTAGTTTTTTAATAATGTATTATTTAACATAAATTACAGATAACCTATAAAAAAGGATTCTCAAACGTTTTTTGCTTCATGCACCAATTTTACCATTGTAGGGCGATCATTCCCCTTTCCTTCCTTTCTAAAATTCGAAAAATTCTTATACGCATATTTAAATTTAAATAAATTTAGATAATTTTTGACGTGTTTTTTAAATTAAACACGAAAAAGGATAGGAAATATTGATAAATACCAAAACTTGAATAGAAGTAGTTTTTTAAATCCACAAACTAAAACTAAATCCTTAAGTAAAAGAATGATCGTCTTTCCCTTCCCTAAAACTATGAAATTTCCTTCTAAGAGGAATTCTGTCCTTGTCCAGAAACCCGGATTTACGATATATCCAACAGATAATTTTTATAAATATTTAGAGCTTTGTTAGGAGTAATGGAGCAAGTTTTTCGATGATATAAACTACATAGATGATGAAAAATCATTTGCCTTTTAGTTTTGATAAAGTTTCACATTAATTAAAAGCTGTTAACATTTTTTAATTTTTTAAAACTCTTAATAATAAACTCTGCTCTGAGATTGTGAATTGCAGTGTGCTTTCCTCAAAGTGTAATTATATTTTCTTTCTTTAATCGGTAAAATAAAGCAGTTATGAATAGGTCTCAATTTTAAGAACGCAGCAATTGTATTATGTCTTTAAACAATAGTGCAACACTCTCAAAAGTGTACTTCTTTTCCATACATGTGAAAAGCATTTTGTTAATTACTTCAGGTTCATAAAATATATTATGAATGATGATTTAATCCTCGAATACTTATAAAGAACGGATTCATGGAGATTTCACCCCCTTCAACGAGCAATCATTTTCTCAAACCGTTAAAGCTCTCAGACCAATGAAAATGAATCTTTGATGCGTTATTATTATCAATTTATTTAAAATGTAGGATCTCTTTTTTTATTGCAAAGGCACTTGATTACACATCATTGACCCCAAAATATAGAATCTTAATCTCTAACAATAAAATTTCTTGTTCATTCATAAACTAAAGTTACCATTTCCTTTATTGAATCGAAGTCGTTTTTAGCTTTCCTAGAAATATGTTTAAGGGAACTTATTTATTTTTAAGTTAAAAGACTTCAAAATTAACATCCCTTGCTAACGCCATGCAGGTTCAGTTCAGTATGTAAAAGTTCGATGTAATGCATTGCAAGGTTTCACAAAGGTCAATAAGCATAATCTAAGCAACAATTTAGCAATATCTGCTCAATAAAGCAGCAGATGTAGTACATGTCTGTATCTTCACTAAACTATTATCACGTAGCTAATTACGCTGGATAATCTCTGAACACAAGTGACTTCCGATAACTCCACAAGTAAAAACTTGAAAATTTAAAGTCTGGAAACCTGCCTGGCAATTAATACCGTAAACCAGTAGTGGCAAGCCTTTTTGGAAAGAGAGCCAAGAATGTTTAATCGTGCCATTTCCAACATACTTAAAAATGCAAAAGGGGTGAAAAAAATTTTATTTGTAGGCTTGTGGGTTTCCACCTTTTTATTTAACAGTTAACTGCAGGAACCCTTTTACACCGATAAGTGAATAATTGCTTGAGTGTGTGAAAAGGAGACGTAAGACTCAAGAAAGGTTAATTACCCTTTATTTCTCAAAATAAGGATGATCAAAGTCGGCTCCTATTTCAGCGCATACAGCAAAGCCTCCACTTGGGCTTGAACTCAAAGAACTGAACTAATGCTTAGCTAAAAGATATAGCCGAATTTGCCAGAATTCTAAGTAGTTGGCCTCTAAATCTCAATTAAGTAGGCGAAGCCATCAAGGGTCTGAAGTACGGCCGAGCGTAGTAATAGCTTTAGAGGAGGCGTAGCCCCATAGAAAAACGGAGGCTAGTCAGAAACTCTGGCTCTCTAACGAAGTCAGTGAAACATCGACTTCAATACTACTCGTTTGCATTAAACGCGTTTCTGAAAATACATTCTGGTAGGAAATGTAAGCTGAAGCTAGAAGAGATAGGAAAGGTGCATAAACTTATAATAACTGTTCTAAAAGGATAGGATAAACCTTACAGGCTGATTATGGAATTTTTACCCAAAAAGACATTTTTAATGCAAGTCTGAATACTGGACATTTAAAAAACGTAGTAAATAAAACAAACTTACAATCTAAGGTTTTATTGCTAATAAACCTTTTTAAAGGTTTAGTCAGTTAGGTTATGTATGAAGCAAAAATTAATAATTTGAAACATTTAATTCTAAATAACTATTAAACGGCCGGTCGTTAATTAGTCTGGTTTTGAATATGTAGTTTTTTTGCCAAGTCATATGACATGTATTAGGATTAGTTCTTGAAGATGCTAGCAAAATGTCGTGTTTAAGGTACGTATCAATTAATCTTGAAAGATATTTTGGTTTTATTATGTTCATAACAGAAAACATGTGCTCACAAACATACCTTGATCCAAACATACAACAATATCTGACAGCCAAATCATGCAAATTTGGAAAATTGCTTGTTGGTAAAAGTTTCCAAAATTCAATATAATTTGGATCGTTTGTAGTTGAAATAAGTTACTTACGTTTACGTTTCAGTGTATTATGCATTTCGATTTGGATTTCAGTTGGGTAACAATCAACTTCTTCCAGAGAAATTGAATCATTATACACTCACGTTTGTGAAAATTGCAACACCAAGAAGGAATCGTCATAATTGAATGCAATTTAATACACAGTTGAGTGGTAGTGGTACAAATAAATGATTAAATGTTCAAAGCAAACAAACAAGAACAAGAGATCAGAATCAGTATTTTGTGTGGCCACCACGCGCCGCAATAAGTGCTGTTACACGACGTGGCATGGAGTCAAACAAAGTTTGAATGTCTGACTGAGGAAGAGCATTCCATATCGTTTGTACGCGTACTCAAAGTTCGTCTGCAGACGCAACAGGACGAGGATCACGAGCAAGACGCCGACCAATGACATCCCACACATGTTCAATTGGCGACATATCCGGGGAACACGCAGGCCAAGGAAGAAGCTGTACCTGCTGCGCTGCAAAGAAGGATTTAACAATCCGAGCAGTATGAGGGCGGGCATTGTCCTGTTGAAATACAGCGCCTGGCAAGCTTTGAAGGAAGGGAACAGCTTCGGGCTGTAGAACTTCACGGATATACCGGTTGCTGTTCAGATTGCCCACAATTCGTAGCAATTGAGATCGTCTATGATATGCTATGGCGCCCCAGACCATAACTCCGGGTGTTCGTCCACTGTGGCGTTCGATAATGCACTCCGGAAGGTGGCGTTCACCGGCATAGCGTCTGACACGAATGCGGCCATCATGGTACCACAAATTAAAGCGGGATTCGTCAGAAAACACGACATGCTGCCAATCAGCACGCCAGTCTCTATGCTGATTGGCCCATTGTAGCCGCAGGCGGCGATGGTCGTGCGTTAGGGGGATCCTGTATAAAGGAGTCCGTGCGCGCAGTCCACACTGCAGCAGACGTCTACGAATTGATGAAGCACACAATGAAACACCTGTAGCTATTGACCACAGTGCTGCCAATTGTCTAGAGGAAGCTGTACGGTCCGTCCGCGCCATGCGGACCAGGTGTCTATCATCGCGAGCTGACGTCACATTTCGGGGTCCACTCCCGGATTTCCGAGTTGTCCGACACTCGTCCGTCCACTGCTTCCAAACGCGCATCACTGTGCTGCTGTTACGCTGCACACGAGAGGCTACTGCACGATACGACAATCCAGCTTCACGAAGGCCGATGATTCTCCCTCGTTCAAACTCTGTAAGTTGTTCAAATCTCGCTCTCTTTCGTCGACGAGGCATAAGTACAGATTGAGTTAACGTTTACCACTAGCAGATAACCACCGATAACCATACACGCCTCGCTACAGCCGTCTATTTATTCGGATCCATCAGCCGTTCAGAGGGCGCTGCTCAGCATACGCATGCGCTACGGATTTGCAATTCTAATCATTTGCATGTCATGCGCTACTTTGCATTTCCTGAAAATTTCAGCTCACTCGCGTAAGTCCTTCATGGTGTTGCAATTTTCACAAACGTGAGTGTATTTATTCTAATGTGCTAATGTGTGTATCCATCAACGGAATTAAAATATTTAGATATAGCGTTATTCTAATATACGACTTTAACGTGAAATTGGACTTTTTCTGAAATGACATAACACATTTTTATCAGTTTTCAATTCTACTCCTCAAATTATGCCGAAGCGCAAAGTCTTATAAAAATCACAGGTTTTAAAATTACCAGTCAAAATTTTAATCCCGCAAAGTTGATTGAATTTCGCATGTATATAACAATGCCCGCATTTAATTTATCTTATTTAAATTTTCTTCCATAATCCGAATGAATTCCACATTATTTTTTCTTTTGATTTATTTTATAAGTTTGGTTTTTAAATTATTTTTACAAATTTTTTCGAAAACAATCTTTGAAATATGACCAATAGACGCTTCATCATTAGCTTAAAGTAGATGAATATCTATAAAAAGTTACAGTTTGTTTCGTACTTGGTTACAATCTTCAATGAATTCCAACAATTATTTTCAGTCTTAAATTTTCAATTAACCTATAACTGAGGATTATTCAAATGAAATTTCTTTATTCTCATTTTTATTAATAATACCTCATAAATATTTATTAGTAATATATGAAAAGCCATTTTTTTAATTTATAAAAAATAGTAATTGCAAGTTTAAAGACTTTTTTCTTTTATAAGAGTAAATTTTAATCTTAACCAGTTTATCGTCTGCTTTTTATATCTACTTCATTTTACAAGCAACGAAATTACCTGCGCATTTGAAAATGATGCATCACATATATATTTAATATTTCAGAATACTTCAAACAATACGCCAAAAATATTGTAAGTAAAACATGCTGTCTTCTGTTCAAGAATTGTTTAACACTCAAAATATACTAAAATATAAGATTATTTAAATTCTGTTCTGTGAGTAACAAAGGCAACAAATAAAAATGACTCTCAAGTTGTTTTATGTACAAAAATATTTCGTGACATTAACTGCATAGTAAACTTCTTCGCCTGTTGTTTACATATGGGACGGCCGCTAAGAGCATTATCATCAAAGTGACTGTTTTCCAAAGCAATATATGTTTTTATGTAAACATACGATTTAGAATAAGTACATTTTTAAAAGTCAAATTGGGATTTATGAAGAGCCGCATTCTAATCATTAGTAAAATTATTATTGTTACATTTATTTTCTCATTATTATTATTTCTGTTACATTTTCGGTTACAACAGAATTTATTAAATATTATAAATGAATTTCAAAAGTATAAAATGTTGTCTTTTTCTGTGAATATATTGCTAATATTTTATGAATCAAAGTTCGAACAACTACCTTTCTACACTTTCCGTCAGCTCCGCAAAAAGTATAAAATAAGAGAGTTTAGACTAACTAATAGCAATTATAAGCTCAGAAGAAGAATATTGGACAATTCAGCAATTCAAGCTGTTTCTATTATTTTCCTCCCGAATGGATGATAACAACTCTGATTTTCAGTGAGGTTTTGGCTTTCTTAGTTTACAAATGTGCACTTGGAAACTCCACATAAAATAAATTTGTTGGTTATTTAAATATATGAAAGCACAAGGAGGCTTACGGAAGGATAGCCTTCATGGAAGACTTTTACAGAGACTGTTCGCACATTTTTAGACGAATTTGCTTTGGTATAAAAAATATTTAATGTATACAACATAGGACTTCCTTGTACGGAATATTAAATTGTACGCATTTTGCATTTCATTTAAACATATTGGACTGAATTAAATCTAATTCGCCGATAGCACATAAACGCAATAACGCATAGAATCAATGCACTTTTTTAAAATTCACGATATTTGTTTACCATAGCGACACTCTGTCGCTAGATTCTCTTAACAGCGTTACATCTCACTCATTTTATAACTGAGAATGCACAAAAATTATGTATATCATCTGAAGAATTATCTAATCGTTGCTACATGTTCTATTCAAGTACTATGATAAATCTAAAACAAAGTATAAAAGAAATTAAACAAACAAAAAAAAATTTTTTTACAGACGATTCTGTATTTCTCATTCAATTAATTCAGATCTCAATTCTCGACAAGGTAAAAATACATAAAATCTCAAAATATCTATATTCAAAATTACGAAGTAAATCTTAAGCTCTTATTTTCTCCAATAAATTCCAGAATGAATTAAGCATGATTAAATTCGCAATAATAAAAGAAAGCGTTAACTTGTTGTTGAGAAGCTTAGTTTCCCCAGACTGGCAATAAATCCACTATTCTGCTAAATTTCAAATGTAAATAAATATGGCCGCTATGGCGAAAATAATTAGGCTTAGCCGTACTTAAACAACTTTTAAATTGTTAATAATTCTGCAATTATAACATGCAGTTTAAGTAAAGGCATAGAAACCTTAACCGAAAGATAAGAACAACATAATCCAATCATTTTTAAAGCAAAATATGCACAATTTACAAGCATATAAGAGTAACGAAACTGAGCTCACTGAGGCGAGTAACAGAGTGGACATATATATATACATATATTTATATAATTTTGGTGCGGTCGATTGCAACCAAAATAGGATGTGCACATCTGCATGTTATAACAGTCATATATACAAAATTTCAACGTTCTGAGGCTACTCGTTTTCTACTTATGCGAGATACATATACGTAATTACGCATATATGCTACGAAAAAATCAACTTCAGAATCCATTTTAAATCTGTTTTATAATTTTTTGGGGGAAAAGGAGTCCTTTATTCTGTCCTTACGTTCAGATATCACGCAAAAACATTGTTAAATTGCATTCGATAGCGGTCAAAATGGATATTTTCGTTGAAATAAGATACCCGAAATTTTTTGCGATTGCAAACATCGTACAAGGAAGTAAAATTCACCTGCATAGAAAAAAAATAACTGCCGCCATATTTTCCCAAAATGAAAATTATCGTCTGCTGCTTGACAATTTTGTTTTCGTCCAAAATAGCATTTCTAAAGAAGCAATGACAAAAGGTTATATTTGTGCTCGTAGAAAATGTTTCATATTTAGTTATTAAAAATGCTGTGAAAGCTATGATTTTCCGTTATCTAAAGCAACGATTAGTTACTTTCGATTTGACTTTCAAAGATAGGTGTTCTTTCTTCTGTCTTTGAATTGAAAACAAATCTGTTGCTAGCTTCTCTTACTTATCGAAGGAGTTTTCTCGAAACAGGCGAAAGGTTTATATCCATGATCTTCTCCTGCATGACATTGCAAGAGCTCTTGTTAGCATCTGAAACTTTTGGTCTGTATGACTTTTTCTTCTTTCGTTTCGCCATTTCAAAACAATAAGTGTCTTCTTTCGTGGTTAGTCTGTCATTAGGAATGATTACGACTACTCAGAAAAGCTGTGTTCCACCATTTTTCGCAAGGAAGGAAGGCTTTAACAATTTGAGAGCCTACCGCTTTTATTGTTGTTTAGAAGATTTGTCCAAAAAATTTTTTCCTGTATATACTAACTGTATCAAAGAAAACTGCAAAATTATGTTTAGGATCTAACGCCAATCAAATTTTGTGTCGTGCATGCGAGAAGGCAGTATGAAAATGATTGTGAATTACCGTGAAGTGCACTCATATCAGTTTACGAATCAAATTGCGAATATTCTCTTTGACATTCACATGCCCTCAACGGAAGTTTTCATATCTCACTTATAATGGTATCGCCTCATCTGACAAATCATAACAGATATTTTGTAAGAGGTACTGAATTTTTTGTTTCATTTGTTTGAAGAGAGATAGCTCTATTATTTTCCGTCGTACAGATATCATTCCAATATTTTTCCAATTTAGAATCAAGTAAATGCCTGTGTCAGTGTGAAATACCAGTGTTTCCTACTGAACATTTTCGAAATTTGGTTATAATAACTGTAATCATGATACGTGTGATATTCTGCTTTTCATATATTGTAAGATTGCCCCTCTGAATTATTCTTCACAACATTGCAATGAATTTCTCGCTTTCTGCGCTTCCATTAGTTGACTAACTTGTTTTATCAGCAACCTACATATATTGTAATATTGGTTATAATATTGTTTTATTTATATTTCTCATTTTATGCATATTTATTGTCCTCGACATTGACTTCTCAACGCCACATTTGGTATCTTTTGCATTTTATATCTTGTAAACGTTCCTAAGCCACATAAGAATTTTTTTAACGTTGTAGATTATAAAGATAAAATAAAGAGGACAAATGGTATCAGTAAGTTGAAGTAGCTAAGCTATTTTCGCTAAATGCTTTAAAAAATTACAGTATATATGCATCCACACAGAAATCAATAATAAAGCAGTTTTTACTTTATAATTTTCCCGAAGTTCTTCCCAGTGCAGTTTAAGTGCAATGATTAGATTTAATCATGTATAACATGACTCTACAGTAAACGGAAATAAGAAGTAAACTCATTTTACACTAAAGCATTTTCCCTGATATCTAAAATGAAAGTTGGAGTCATATATTTTGCACTGAAATAATTTTGGTGTAGCAATTTTTAGTATACAAAAGCAGAACAGTTTTCTGAAAATATGGCGCAGTTGGTTTCTTTATTGCTAGGAAACTATGTTTACGACTTAAAATATTTATTTATGGGCTTGAGTTGGACCACTGTATTCGGATTTAAATCTTAGAGAGATGTCAGTCTAATTCGTAGCTTTATTAACATTAAAACATACCCAAATTTCACGCGTTCTGATTTGATCATAGAATACATTACCAGAAGCAGCGAACGTTGTTAATTCAATCTGTTCAAGCCTGCGTGGATTCATTAGCGATGCCAGCTACCGCTAATGACTATCACCAATGTAGTCCTAACCAGACCGAAATTCTATGCATTATATTCCCAATTCAAAACATCCGGTTTTTACGTTTCATCAGATGCTGCCGTAAACATTAATGACCAAGTTTCAAAAATCGATCACGTTTATTAATTATTCACGAAGTTGAAGCAATACGGTTGGCCGTAATTAGAGACCAAAATTATGTGGTTCATTAATTTTACCCTCGATCATCAATAATCTACTGTATTTTTGGATTAAAGACGCTATTTATTAAAATGTGTCAATGTTCTGCTTAGAGATATATCTTCTTTACTCTTTTTTACGAGATAAATTTCTTTGCATTAAGTAAGTGTCCTTGAAACAGAAACCTTTCAATTAATTCGTTCTGAAATCAGGATGCTAAACGAAAGTAAAAATTTAATGAATATTGTTCACAGTTTGCTTAAGAGATTCCATTTCACTGAATGAACAAATACTTAAAGAATATTTTGAAAATGCTATATTTTAAGTTGTTCTACCAAGCATAAAAATAGATCATAAATTATTTCTGCTTCATGGCTCTGAACTAATGGAAACTTGGCCATTGTAACGTAAAACTAAATGCCACAAAAACTGAGCAAGGGATAAAACTATATTAATAATTTTTGTCTTATTTCTGAAGTAGGTTAGTGAATTAAACCTTCAAACAATTAATTTATTTGGGAAGGTAATTAATGGCAAATAAGACTAATGTAAGATAATTATGTACAAGCTTTTAACAAAATCTTATTCCGATATTAATGGAATAATGGGTAAATAATCATGATTATCTGTAATTGTAGTCTTAAATTATTTATCAAACGTTATTTTAAATTGATTAACATTTCAAATGTTATTTTTCTGAAGAATGTAATCACAGCTATTCCAATTTATATACAGCGAGAAACACTTTTGAAAAATGTGTACTTATCACCGAATAGTATTTCCCGTAATTGACTACTGAAATCAAATAATGAAATGACATTTAGAATTAAAGCTTTAGGACATCCAATATTCTTATAAAAAATTAGTTTTTTGCCGCGTAATTTATACATAAATTTTATTAAATTCTTTGTGTTTTGGAAGTATCTTAAATTAAATAAAATAACCCTTATACATGGCAATTTTATTGTCTTCGTTGCTCTGACATCGCGGTTACATACTTTTTCAGGAATGGAAATATTCCAGTACTTTCAGTGTTCATAAATGAAGATTACTGTTTCTCATTTCAAGCCGGATTATAGGTAATAATAAAACGTTTCTTATATTATTACATTTATCATTTATTGCTGACCTGATCATATAGCGTACTCAATTTACTGCTAACGTATTTTAGTAGATTACTGTAAAGTTACGAGTTTCGTACAGAATTTTGTACATATGTAAATAATTTAAAGAAACTGTAGTAGTTTTTTTTCGGGGGGGGGGAGCATAATGTAACATGAAAATCCGAAGAAAGGAAGCTTTCCTGGAAAAGTAAGAATACAGGGGCAAGTTTATTTAACATTGAGTAAATGGTTATCTCGCTAAATTGGTGAGATCTGACAAAAATCGCCAAATTTAGTGGCAATTTGGCGATATTTAGGTCCGGTCCATGTATAACTGTAATGGGTACTGTAACCGTATCAGTACCTCATATGCCTTCGTGTGATTTCGAGAAGTTGAAGTTATTAGAGATTTCTCGGCGGCCCGGGGAAAATTATATAGGATAGGGCAAAGCATCAATTTCTGAGTAGTTGTTGTTTAGTTCGAGGTGAGTTCGGAGTTTTAAGAGATCTCCGTAGGAACTTAGCTTTCGCGTTTTAGATGGGCTTTGCATTGCGTTGTGTTTAACATTCTTAGTTGTTTTAACTTTAACTACTAATTGTACTCCGCGATATTGTGAGAAACTAAGTTTGTGAGAAAACAGGTACTTTTGTGGAAAATTCCAGAGCAATGAAGTGTTTCTTTTGGTAAAATAAATTTTATCAAGTTATTACCTTTTCTGTATGCATTCAGTCTAATACGAACCCGTACGTACGCAACAGACTGCTATTGTTAATTGCTAACGTATCTCAGCTCTAGAATAATTCCCTTGACAGATATTTCATGATTTGTTTTTAAATTAAACGTTTTGAGAAACACTAGTGATTTGGATATCATCCTTATCAATGGAAGATCGTGAAAATAAAGGGTGAAGTTAATATAAAAAACATAGTCTTGATTTTTAAATGTAGCTGATCATGAACGTGTCGAAGAGTTTTGCCATTCAGTTGGTTAACCAAATCTCCGAATGTGCCGACACTAGCCGCAATTAATTAGCCGCAGTGCCAAAATATTTGAAATGACGTCAACACCTATTAGAAATAGGAAGTTGAGAAACTGGAACACGTTTTACTGGATTGCAATATTATAGCTATTTTTTTAACGTAGAACTGCTTTCTCCATAATGGTTCAATGGGAAAGCAAAAATTAAGGCTCTGTTTGAGATGTGAGCAAATGCTTCTTCGAAACCACAAAAGTTGCACTAAATCTAAATGCACCATTAGATAGATAAAGGAGCACATTAGTAAGCACAGAAATCTTTTAAACTGGACGAAGTGTACACGCATAGCAACACCTCAAAAAGAGGCTACATTTTGGTGAAGCACCGTGCCCATGCGTGAATGGCAAGGTCGTCTGGCACGTAGTCGCGTGTACATAGTCAGTGTGCTTGGGTGGTGTTTGCTGTATTTTATTTTATTTCGTCCAGGCTAGCGATGTTGTTGAGTATTGCAGATTTTTTTTTTATTTCCAATGGCGGGCCCTCAGCCGACTTCGGCGTGGCCACTGCTAAGGCCAGAAGTAGTGGCCACTTTATTATGGAGTAATAATAGTTGGGCCACCTTTGCCTCCTATGAAGAGGCGAACAGTTACAGCCATGCCTTCTCCGGGATTTGAACAAAGGCCCTTTGGTATCGCAGCCGGCTCCCCTAACCACTATACCGTCTGAGCGGCGTATTACAGCATTCTAGAATCCGTATATATTCATCCAAATGTTAATACAGGAGATTTGAAGGTATTTTTCTTTAGCACATGGATGAAATATTCTGACACTACTTTATCGATCGATAAAGAGTTTATTGTAGATTCAGATATTCCTATTATTATGATGAGAGGTTTCAATGTAGACCTTAAACGAAATGAAAAGGCATTTAACTTGAAGCGTCATTTTAATCTGAATATGGTGCCAACTAACTATACAAATACAGTTGGCAATGCATTTATAGATTTAACATTTACTGGGGATAAAACTGCATACATCTTAAATTATATAACTTATTTCTCATATTATGGACCAATTTTACATAGGGTCATTTTGAATGAATGAATGTAATAAATAAAAAATAATATATATATATACATATGTGTGTGTGTGTGTGTGTATAACATATTTTATTTGTTCTATAAGATCTTCACACCTGTATTAGTAATCCTACTCATTAACAACCAGCCGCTCTTTAAAATAAAAGAAAGAGCCTACCGATAATTTTTTCCTAATATTTAGACTATTTCACAGCACTTCTTTTTTTTTTAATTTGTCAGAAACAATTTTTTTAATGCCGTTTTTTTTCCAATGAGAAATACAAATGCGAATGAATTACGTGACTGGAAAAGTAGGACATTTGATTTTCGTTTTTCAGTCAAGGTGACTGAAATACACACACATTAAAAACTGACTGCAAAAGAAGCGTTCTCATCTGCTTGGTTTTGTGATACTTTCCCAAGTGCCCTTAAGACAGAGGTTTTACTGAAGCCGTTATGTTATTTGTTTGCAACAGTGCTGATTTTTTGTTTGGTTAAATGTTTTTCTGTTTTAAGCTACACATAGACCAAATGACAGTAACTTCTGTTTTTTTAGTTATTTTTACAGATTATTTAATGCTAAAAATTTGTTAGTGTCTTTTAATAAGTTATGGAATTTTAAAAAATAATAAAAAAGTAAAACTTTTTATTCTGCTATTCTCTCAGTATTTTACAGAATTATATGGTGAAAAATGTAATTAAATATAGCAATTATATAGTGCCTCTATTGTATATTATAAATTCTGTCAAACTGAGTGTATAAATAACTACTCCTTTACAGCAGTTAAGAAAGATATGCCTACAAATAGATCACAAATAGTTAGGGAGCAGCTGTACTTCTATTGAATAGGCTAAGAGGAACTTAAGCCTGACCTGTAAATTAGAGGATCTATAATACAATTTAATGGATTAATTTGTAACGACTCTATTTCAAAATACAATAGAATAATTTTTTTAATTTATAATTTTAACAGCATAGAGGCCAACAGATTTATCTCTATTTTAATCAACAAAAATCTGTTCTTTTACTTTTCCAAGTTTCGCAACACATTACGTTGCAATATGTTACTATTACGTTAATCGTTCACGAAGAGAAACAATCTATTAATTCTGAGAGCTGCTGGTATTCCATGAAATATAAGGTTAACCATCATCTTCCCAATGACAATATTTATCTTTCATACTACAACAGAACATTATTTAGTGTAACTACAGAAAATGTTTTAATAATTTTTCTTTTTCTCATTTTTTTTGTTTACATTTTTCAAATTATAACCATATTTAGTTTGCCAAAATTATTTGAAAACAGCAAGCTTCTCAATAAAAAATTTTAAATAAAGGTAATATTTATACGCATTTTTTCCCAACATCAGGCACTAATCATTATAGACGTTGGCCATTACTAAGGCCAAAAGAGGTAGTCACTTTATTATTTATCACTTTATTACCTAATAGGTGGACCACTATTGCCTCCTATGAAGAGAGTGACAATTTAAACTCATGCGCTACTCTGGGATTCGAACCCCAGCCCTTCGGTACGGCAGTAAAAACCACTAACCAGTTTTCTATCTGGGCAGCATATTTATAAATATTGTTTTGTAATATTCGCCAATATATATAATCCGTGAGTATAATTAAAATAATTTATAATAATTACATTGTTATTACGAAATTAATCTTATAAAAGCGTTGTAAAGGATTAATCTTTTAAAATGATATAAGCAAATATATCTATATAAAATATTAACAGAAATATTTATATAAAACGGGCATTTTCAAGTAATTAAGAATTTTTGAAAATAACACATTAAAATTTAAATTTTTGTCATTCTTTGTTTTAGCATTCTTAAGTTTATCTTTTTTTTATAACAGCACTTCTTCTTTTTCCCAAGGAAAGATGAAGGTCCAATGCTTTAATAAATGAAGGTACAAGTTTTAGGAAGGAAGAGGTTGCCAATGTTGTGCGTCTGTGGGAGTTAATGCAACTCGGCGAACCGAAAATAGACATTTATTGACAAATCCATGTATGGGCAAGGGGAACATGAATACTTCTGAAATGATGGAAAGTTGTAGTGAAGAGATGGATGCAATTCACATGGATGATTGAGGAGCTTAATGCTGACAATTACTCTTTGCCATGAGAATGGAAATCTGGCAAGTAGACGGAGGGAGAGAATTCCATCACATTTCCTTTCAATGCACATGACGTTAAAATGCGAGATTTTTCCTAGCGCTAAATGCTGATACATTTCTCATTTTATCGACAAATCTTACATGCAGTAGCGAACTGTATACAGAAGCAGCAATTATTTTTCATTATATATATATATATTATTAGGATAATGATGAAAAGATATTTGATAGAAAGAAGGTAGACAGGTTTTCATACTTTATTCAATACTGGATTTATATGATATACCTGAAGATATTTTTATCAGTTTTCTAAATATAGCTTTTCAGCATGGTATCACAATACTATGTAAAAACATAAAGACAAGATTTGTATTCGTTTGCTATAGTGCAGATACAAATGCATTGTACCCCAGAATTGTATTGTATCCATCATAAGAATTGGAGCTAAAATGTATAATGTTTTTAGACGCTTTTAGACGAGAAGTGAGAAGCTGTAGGATTTCCTTTAGTTAAAATTACCATACTATTCAAATTTTTGTTATATTTCCTGAACTCCTCAACGTTCCCTCGCATTTCCTTGCCAAGACGTAAATTTAAAGTTAAGTGAAGTAAGTATTTAAAAGGGTGAATAATCTGAGTGTAGTCAGAGCGTGTTTTCACTAGCCAGAGTACGTTTCATTTCTGACCATGCTGCTATACTAATACGCCCTTTGGCCATTTCGAATAATCGTCACACCTGTTAGGTTTGTTGAGTCAACTTAAAAAAGTTAAGTTAGCCATATTTTGACGTGCTAATCCAGCACTATTCGTGTTAGACTTGAATTTGATTGTGTAATAACGTTTAAGTTCCACTGCAAGTAGTCGGTGTTATTGTAAAGCACAAAGTACGTGCCTTTCTGTTAATAGTTGGAATTAATAAAGGGTTATTTATTTTCACCCAACTTTCTGTGATGGCATTACTTCATGCCTGTGCGAGAATTTGCCTGGTTCAGTAGTATGTTCTAACTTAATTTCTGTGGCCCATAATGGCTAGATCTTATAAAGTGAGCTAAAATCTGAAATAAAATACATCCTGCTATTTTGTATTTAGTTTAAAAATTTTACAATCGAAATAAAAAGTTTATACATTTTTAACTGGTTTGTAACCTATATTTAAAACGGGATTTCTAAATCAATAACTCATTATTTTCTAGAAAAATAGTTGAAAAAAGCAATACACTTAAATTAATTTTGGTACTTACATAGTATCCCGACGACCAGCCAAGTGACGCGATTTAGCGCCAATTATGGATGATCACGTTAGAATTTCGCCGTAATGACTGAAGACTGGCGACCGTTGACAAAGTTTCCACCAACGGTCGAAGCGATGACACGCAAGGACCTTAATTTTTATTTACCAAACATTAAATTTAAAGTGTTAATAATAAAAATTTTATACCGAAATACACCAAGCCACTACTAAGCAATACCATCCAAAAAAATCTGAAACCTTTCAGATTTTAACGGTTGTTTAGTTTTTAAGCTCACGCTGATCTTGCAGTCTACCAGCGTACTGTCAAAGAATATGTACTGTTAAAGAAGGAAAACTTCGCAGAAGCAGAAGTGGCTCCCTTCCAACGAAAAGGGAAACAACTGCGCATGCGTGAAATATCTGTCGCCAAAAGGCGCCAAAGCTCGAAGCTGAATGTCGAAGTTGGTTTGGACAGGTTCGACCGTTACGTTTAGCAAGAGTTTAAACAAAGAATAGGTTCTTTGGTTTCAAGTAGCGATAAGGACAATGGAAGTTCAACAGCCAGTGAAAGTGAAACTTCACCTAATATTTCATCATTTTCGAGTTTAAATTATCGCGACAGGTCAAAGAACGATTCATCTTAACCCGTGTTCCTCAATTTAATATACACGTCGCGGAGGGGGAAAATGTCGGCTAGGTACCAAAGAACTGGCACATCACAGAGAGGAAATTCTCGCCAACAGATTCCGTCGCCAAATCCGTTTGGCGAATGTTCCCTTTTCTTTGTAGCGGCGTTACAGACAAAGTGGTTTACATTACGTCTATGGAGCCTTTCCTTCTTTACATAGAGGTTCTTTGGTACTGTGGCACTCACTTCTAACAACCCTGTTTTTTTTGTGTGTGTCTTTTAGCTTTATTATTCAGCATCATTTTCTTCGCACTTGTGCCAAATAAGGCTCAACAACAAAATCATATAACTTTTAAACGTTGCATAACAACATATGTTTAGAATACCCGTTGCAATGTTAAATGTTGGCATACAGTTTAATATCGTTTTCAGTCTTTTCTTAGTTTATCATATGAATATTCTGTTTTCTTAGCAATATAGTTGATAAAAGTGCTTTTCGTGGTCTGGTTATTAACATTTTATTTGCTGCCTTTATATTTATTAAATATTCCTTTCTTCGCACTTACGCCGCATAAAATTCAGTTCAAGAACAAAATCACAAAATATTAAAAAACCACCTATCTTTAGAATTCCCGACGGAGTGTTACAAGTCGCCATACATGTTTTTATATTCGCTATATTATTTCTTTGGAAACTAGCTCCTCGAGCGACCAGCCACCTAAAATAGTTTTTATAAAGAAAAGTATATAATGATTTTAATTTGTCCAGAGCCGAACTGAACATAATCCTTATTGCAGCACACGAACTAATTATCAAAATCATACTTCTTACTACACACGATCATGAGCGCAATACGCACACCACAATTATGTATACAGTATCACATTTTAAATAATGGCGTAGTTAGCAGCACGATAATGCAAAGCAAAATGAAGCAGCGTTCAAGTGGTAACAGAGCTGCAAGCTAACTGCGCCTTATGGCAGTCTGTTAAGAGAAAGGTTTTTATTTAAGTAAGAAATGTTTATGTTCCCAAGAGTTTCAAGTTTCGAAAAAGCTACGTCATCAGCGTTAGGCAAGCCTTGGGCATAGACTAATCTAGAAATGACGCAATCAGTAGGAGTTATTACGATTTTTTAGAATAGATAGAAAGGGTTGTTAGTTTAAATTATAATTTTGATTTACATATTTTTCACCTTACATATATATACATATATATATATACTCA
>KK120698.1:81453-94115 GCA_000611955.2 Stegodyphus mimosarum | reverse complement strand
GATATATATATTATAATATTCATAAAAATTTCTAATTAGATATCTCATGATTTTAATACATGTTTATTTAAATCAATCACATTAAAAAGTAGAAAAGATAGTCTTAAGAACTGTATTTATTGCTTTTAAATCCCTAATTTTATTACTTAATTACCTTACAGATTAAATTTGTAAGTATCTTAGGCTTTATTGTAATTGAGACACGCTGGTACGCGGAAGATAAAAGCATTTTATTTCCGGCCGCGAACATTGCTTTCATGCACCCGAGTTCGTTAATTAATTTGGAAGATAAATGTCTTATTCCGAATGGGCACAATCGCTTGCATTGGTGATAAAAATGTTTAATTTCGAACATTGTTGCCACTGCTCGCGTTCAAATCGTTGGGTTTGTTAATAAAAAACTCAATGAAGTTTTACAAAATATGAAGTAAATAATAGAACAAATTCGAAAGTCGAAATTTGGGCTTCCAGGTGCCCATGTTCGGCGTTATTCAAAATTTGATAATTCTAGGGAACCGTCGTCTTTTCATAATGCGAGAAACATACATACATACATGCAAATTCTTCATTATTTAATTCCTTTAAAAATAACCAGCACAATAATATTAGGGAGCAACTATTTGAATCATTCAAGCCCCGTTTATAGAGAATCAAAGCAAAATCTCATTTCGAAACTAATAGCCTCATTTGTGCTAAAATTAATTATAAAAAATACTTAATATATGTAAAATTATACGCATTTTATGTAAATTTAATTAATTTTGTTGAAGGTAATCATATCTGAAAAGTAACCCGAAGTTTTTAAAACTATTTAAAATGGAAAGGAGCATGCGTTTACACTATTTCCCTAATATCTGAAATATTTTGTATCATGCATACCATTTTCGCTTTATAAAATGCTTTCAATGCCCTTAAATGAATAATTTAAAAGTGGAATAAATATAATTTCGCTGATTTTAATTATTATTTCAAGTAATCATCTTCTTTAATTATGATAAATATTATTTGAATCACAGTTCAATTATTTCAAGTAATCTAAAGCATATATATTTTACCTTTCTAAGTTCACTTTATCAGGCTTATTTTATTTTATTCATTGCTCTAACAGAGTTATAAAATGATCTATGAAACACGTTTACGCTCTTATAAAAGTTCTACGACAATAAAAATTTATAATTTGAAAATGAAGCTCATGCCACAGTAAAACGATTTTTAAGCGTAAATTACTTCCATGATAAAGAATCCTTCAAGTGTAAACTAAGTTTCTTTCCGAAATATTAAGTTAAGAAGACTGAAACTAATTAAAATATTTGTGCAGTATATTAAATTCATATGCAAAGAAGAGAAATGTTACGGTGGTACCAGAAGAAATGATATCACGCCATTCTTACGATTAAATGAGAAACAGCAAGATTCAGTTTATACCACATTTATTTGAAGAGGCATTTTAATTATTTTCTTTCGTTTAAAATTCTTTAGTTATCACTTAACGGATAAACAGATTTGAAATATCTGAATTTACTTGATTTATAAATGGCAATGCAAAATAATTCTCAACTTTTCCATTTTTATTGGAATTACCATTAAATAGCTCCGGATTTTGAGAACAGCACTAAATCCACCTTAATAAGCATATTAGCCTGTTTTGGAAAAGTGGATTTCCTAGATTTTATTTTTAAAAGCATCTAGGCAAATCTTAGCTTGCATTTAAATACATTCACGTTTGTGAAAATTGCAACACCATGAAGGACTTATGCAAGTGAGCTGAAATTTTCAGGAAATGCAAAGTAGCGCATGATATGCAAATGATTAGAATTGCAAATCCGTAGCGCATGCGTATGCTGAGCAGCGCCCTCTGAACGGCTGATGGATCCGAATAAATAGACGGCTGTAGCGAGGCGTGTATGGTTATCGGTGGTTATCTGCTAGTGGTAAACGTTAACTCAATCTGTACTTATGCCTCGTCGACGAAAGAGAGCGAGATTTGAACAACTTACAGAGTTTGAACGAGGGAGAATCATCGGCCTTCGTGAAGCTGGATTGTCGTATCGTGCAGTAGCCTCTCGTGTGCAGCGTAACAGCAGCACAGTGATGCGCGTTTGGAAGCAGTGGACGGACGAGTGTCGGACAACTCGGAAATCCGGGAGTGGACCCCGAAATGTGACGTCAGCTCGCGATGATAGACACCTGGTCCGCATGGCGCGGACGGACCGTACAGCTTCCTCTAGACAATTGGCAGCACTGTGGTCAATAGCTACAGGTGTTTCATTGTGTGCTTCATCAATTCGTAGACGTCTGCTGCAGTGTGGACTGCGCGCACGGACTCCTTTATACAGGATCCCCCTAACGCACGACCATCGCCGCCTGCGGCTACAATGGGCCAATCAGCATAGAGACTGGCGTGCTGATTGGCAGCATGTCGTGTTTTCTGACGAATCCCGCTTTAATTTGTGGTACCATGATGGCCGCATTCGTGTCAGACGCTATGCCGGTGAACGCCACCTTCCGGAGTGCATTATCGAACGCCACAGTGGACGAACACCCGGAGTTATGGTCTGGGGCGCCATAGCATATCATAGACGATCTCAATTGCTACGAATTGTGGGCAATCTGAACAGCAACCGGTATATCCGTGAAGTTCTACAGCCCGAAGCTGTTCCCTTCCTTCAAAGCTTGCCAGGCGCTGTATTTCAACAGGACAATGCCCGCCCTCATACTGCTCGGATTGTTAAATCCTTCTTTGCAGCGCAGCAGGTACAGCTTCTTCCTTGGCCTGCGTGTTCCCCGGATATGTCGCCAATTGAACATGTGTGGGATGTCATTGGTCGGCGTCTTGCTCGTGATCCTCGTCCTGTTGCGTCTGCAGACGAACTTTGGGTACGCGTACAAACGATATGGAATGCTCTTCCTCAGTCAGACATTCAAACTTTGTTTGACTCCATGCCACGTCGTGTAGCAGCACTTATTGCGGCGCGTGGTGGCCACACAAAATACTGATTCTGATCTCTTGTTCTTGTTTGTTTGCTTTGAAAATTTAATCATTTATTTGTACCACTACCACTCAAGTGTGTATTAAATTGCATTCAATTATGACGATTCCTTCTTGGTGTTGCAATTTTCACAAACGTGAGTGTAGTTTAAATCGACTATACCAGAGCAACTGGAATTGCTGAGTAGTTTATTCTTTAAAACCAAACTACAGTTAAAAATAAATATTTTGTTAAGAAACGAACACGCTTTTATTTTATATTACCGTACTCATTTACCATAAAATGATTATATTTGATACAGCAGAACTGTTTTATTCTCTTAATGATTTACAAATATGTGATTATCTGAGTGTCTATACTCGAGAGAAGAGACGCAAAAATATTCCTAGAAACCTCGTAAAATTTGGATTTAAACTTTATATTTATGAACAATTTGTATGCAATCTTCAGTCAAGATTATAATTAAGATTAATTATAAATAGAAAAAAAATTATTGCAACTGTATATTGTAAATTTTTTCATCAAAGAATTCAATGAATGGAACACAGCTATTAAATTAACAGTATTCAAACTTAGGCTATCGCTAATTTTAGATAAATTGTATATTTATTCCAAGAGAATTCTAAAATAAGTAAAATACTTTGGAATATATTATAGTCTTTTAAAAACGGTGATTTATGGAAGATTCTTTAGGAAATTATTAAAAATTTTGAAAATGTTACAGTCATTCAGAAGTTTGTAATTACCTGCAAGTCTTCAAGATGTTGTTATTGTACTCATCTCATTTGTCTAACAATGACATCAGAACAAGTCCACAAAATTCAGCGTGGCAAGAAGTGCAAGATTGCGCCTCTCGTTAGCAAGAGCCTTGGGCACCATACAGGTGACAATACGGCTTTGACGGACAGCGCCCCGGAGGGACGAGTCCTAGGATTTCCCACCCTTCTTCTTCTACCATCAACCTCTCAAGAGGACTTTCGACTCGCTGCATATTTAAAGTACCCCCATGCTACGCAGATGTTATACGTTTACAAACATCCATGTCTTTTCCGGGATTCGAACCCGAGCCTTTCAGCACAGCAGCCAGCGTTGCTAACCACTATCCCCATTGAGCGGCCGGCCTTCAAGATGGGTCCAGTTCGAAGAATTTGTGCAAAGAATAGGAAGCATTGCAGCTTAAAGGAAATATTTGTTGTAGTTTTCTCTCGCAAGAAATCCGGTGAAATATTCTTACAGATATATCTTGAATTGTTAAGACGTTTTACAAGTGAATAAATGCGTACGTTTTCACAGAGCGTTAATTTAGAATGAAAAATACTATAGCAGGTTCATATATTTCCTACCTTAATTTTCTTGAAGATTAGTTCTTTAATTAATAAATATAAGGTTTTACCTTAAATTTTACGATTGTCGTTTTAAGCAAGTTTCAAGTATAAGAAATACTTATTTTTGGCAATATTTATCATTGCCTTATGACAGATTATGATAATCTGTTATGATCTCTACCCACGCCCGCGAGCGCAGTGCCCCCGGTTAGAAAAATTTTACTAGTGATGCTGTCGACGAGAGTAACGATTCAGTAAGGCGAGAGATCTTAATAAATGAGTGTGTGTTTACCTTACTACTGAGTCAATGTTTGATTATACAGTCCACTGTGTGATTCTTAGCCATATTATTTATGAGCATGAGAACCAGCGTACACGCTGGCCCTTAAGCCTGAGATTGTTATAAATGAAAAACTTCTTCAGAATTTGTGTGGACTACAAGGGTGTGGCTACTTCTGGTTTCGAAAGAAGAATGTTCAACGGTCAAGTAGGTGCTAATTTACTATTTGAATTATTTGAGATTTAATTTGAGCTTATACATAATAGCACTATTGTGAACTTTGTTGTATTTCTTTGAAATTTGAGTTGTGTCAGAACGAAAAATGCTTGAAGGTGCAACTAAAGAGGATTTAAAGCTTATAGCCTTTGAAATACGACTTGAGCTTACAGATAAAATGACAGTTTTAGAATTAAACACAGCCATCAAAAACAGTGATCCGTATAAAACTGATCCAGATTCTGTGAATGAAATTGCAAATATGATTATTGAGAGGAGAAAATCTGAGGAATCCAAACAGTTAAAGCCTGTGAAAATTAGAACGTTCTAAAACAGAGCTACAGTTGGTTAAAATACGAGCGGAAATAAAGTCAGATATTCCTAAAATCGAAAATAACAACGAATCGTTAAACACACTTAACCTACAGTACCAGAAGGGTGGGGATTTTTCTTTTCATTTTTAGAGAGAGCATTTGTTTCTAAGGGAATACCGGAAAAATACAAAGCGGAAATTTTGTTGAATTTGTTAGGTGATAAGGCATCTAATATTATCACTTATATAGAGGAGAAAGATTTAATTAATTACACAAAAGTAAAAGAAATAGTATTACGAGAATTTCAACCAACACCGTATTCCTGTTTAGAGCAACTGAGGAAAGCATCCAGACTACAAAGTGAAACTCATGTTCAGTTTGCTTCGCGTTTAACTACTAGTTGGAACTATTATTTAAAATTAAGAGATGTGAAGAATTTTGAATCATTAAATCAACGTATAATATCTGACAAAATTTATCAAACTCTTGATAATGAATGAAACAGCAAGTCATATTAGTATGAGGCAAGAAGACAAGTGGTTTAAAACCAGTGAGTTAAGAAAAGAGGTGGATTTATTTTTCACATCTAAAGGAAAATAATTTGCTGTACCCTCTAATATTTATAAGAGTTCTTCGAAAAATGTTTCGAAAGTATTTCTTTCAAATATTTCTTTTCTTATTGTGTGTTATTTAAACTGAATATCACCATCTATCTAAATGTCCAATTTGCCTAAAATTATCAGTGAATGATAGAGTAGAAATAGTTAAAAATAATCATCTTTGCCTCAACTGCATGTCTAACAAACTCTCTGTAATAAATTGCTCTTCAAAAATGTCTTTTTTTTTTAAAGAGCCATTATAAAACATTAGATTTTCCAAACTGAAACTCAATGAAAATCGTAACGCGTGTAGAAAAAATGAAGTTGCAATTAAAAGTGAGTCAGCAAATACTCTTCAGAGTTCGAGGCCATCGACAACCCCGGTGTGTGAAGATCCTAAATTTCCTATGTACAAGCGCCAGAGTTTGTGCAAAGCTTAACATTCATGAGTAATCATTCGAATAAAAGAAAAATAATGTGTTTCTAAGTATGGCGATATATATTTTGATAGGTGAAAAAGGAAATATAAATTACAATGATTTTTGGATGGGGGAAGCAAATCTTGCCTGTTAAGTAAACATGTCGTAGATATCATGCAATTAAAAAAAGAAAAGGTAGCTATAGTAGTTAACGGTTTAAATGATTCATCTCTAAGAATAAAAACAAGAGTTAGTGCAAATATTTGTAACAAAAATAAAAGTTACGTTAAAAATTTCATGTTAGTTTTCTTGTTTCATGTAGATTTCTTGTTAGTTCCGAAAATAACGACAGATTTTATACTCTCACAAAGAGTAAACTTTTCTCTTTAGAATTTTAGACATATAAAGTTAGCTGATGACAAGTTTAACATTCCCGAACGTATTGACTGTTTGCTTGGTGCAGAGATATATTTAGAGTTGTTACAACCTGGTCAAATTCAATTTGATAATTCTAATATCATTCTACAAAACAGTGTGTTTAGATTTTTTGCATCTGGGAGCTACGCAAGAGAAAAGGAGAGTGGGGTTCATTGTGGTACGATAACAGAAGAAACAAATTTAGATAATACACTCAAGCAATTTTGGGAACTCGAAAACATTGAGATTACAAAGAAGGGAAGTAAAGAATAGGAATTCTGTGAAGAGCATTTTAAAAACAACTATATCCGTGAAGACAACGTAAAATACGTAGTTAAGATGCCGTTTAGGGAAGATTCAGCGTGTTTAGGGAATTCGAAACAAATCGCGCTTAAGAGGTTGGACTCGTTGTGGATTCGTTTGAATAAAAATGACAATTACTTATTATTGTGCTCAGATTTTCTACGTGAATACTGAGAGCTAGGTCACATGACTGAAGTCAAGAATGAAGATGACTAGCAGAAGGGAATATTCTATATTCCACACCTCGGGATTTATCGTCCTGAGAAAAGTTCGACACCTTTGAGAGTAATGCTTCGATTACAACGTCAAAAGGTAGTTCGCTGAATTCAGTTCAATGTAATGGTGATGTAATTCAAGAGGACTTGTTTCCGATTATGGTACGATTATTCTACGTGAATATTGAGAACTAGGTCACATGACTGAAGTCAAGAATGAAGATGACGAGCAGAAGGGAATATCCTATATTCCACAACTTGGGATTTATCGTCCTGAGAAAAGTTCGGGAGCTTCGACTGCAACCTCAAAAGGTAGTTCGCTGAATTCAATTCAATGTAATGGTGGTGTAATTCAAGAGGACTTGTTTTCGATTATGGTACGTTTCCGAAAGTATATTTATGTCTTTACAGCGGATATCAAAAAGATGTACCTAATGATATCGATTCATCCTATTCAAAGGCAGCTGCAGAGAATTTTGTGGAAAGAGACAATTAATGGTTAAGTAAAAACTTTTGAGTTGAACACGGTCACCTATGGCACAGTAAGTCACCTTTCTTAGCCATGTGAACATTACGTCAGCTTGCTATAGATGATTTCAGAAATTTTCCATTAGCAGCTGCAATTCTACAGAGTGATTTTTTACATGGATGATGTGTTAATAGGGTCCAGTTCATTGAATTCGGCAAAGGAGTTACAGCAAGAATTGATTGAGATTTTAAGAAGGGCAACTATGTCTTTGCACAAATGATGTAGCAACAATCCGGAACTTGCAGTTATCGTTGATGATGAATACACATTCCAGTGCGCGAATGAAGTTTCAGATCTTGGTGGTTTCTGGAAAGCAGATGCAAATTATTTTAATTTTAAACTGAAACTAGAAGACGAGTGTAAAATTACTAAAAGGCAAGTTTTGTCAACAGTAGCAAGAATCTTTGACCCACTTGGTTTATTGAGTCTCGTGATAGCTAAAGCTAAAATATTTCTTCAGAGACTATGGTTTTTGAAGCTCAAAAGTGACGATCTTATACCTGAAAAAGAAGGAATAGCGACGATTTTTATCTGAACTGACTCATATATGTAATTTAGAAATTAAGAGATGCATCCTTGTCGCCGAAGCAATTGTTATTGAGTTATACAGATTTTGTGATGCCTTTGAGTTAGCGTATGGAGCTGTAGTTTATTGTCAATCCATCTCCCAATGTGATGAAGTAATAATAAGGCTTGTAACAAGTAAATCAAGATTTTTTCCTATAAAGCGAGTTAGCATACCAAGATTAGAGTTATGCGCAGCTGTATTGCTTGCGAAATTAATGACTCGAGTAATATCTGCTCTGAGACTTAATATAAATAATGCATTTTTGTGGAATGACTCTATGATAGTCTTGTCTTCGCTGCAAAAGGAGCCCTGCTGCATGAACACATTCGTTGCTAATAGAGTAGCGGTGGTTCAAGAAATGACGGATGTGCAACAGTGGCGGCACTTTCCATCAGATGAAAATCCGGCTGATGTTATCTCCAGGGGATTTAATTCTTATCACGCTTGTCCAAAGCGAACTTTGGTGAAAGGGTCCCGGTTTCGTGATGAAAGATAAGTATCCATGTAAAGTGATTCCTACTGAAGTTACTGTGAAAGACTTTTCTGATGAAATCAAAAAACTTAATGACTCTAAAATTTCACTTAATACAAAAGTCAATTATTTCCTAAATGAGTTTTTAAATTTGAGTAGTAACTATGTTAAAATTTTGCCTATTTTAAGTTTTATTTACACGTTCTACAATTACTGGAAGGCTAAGAACAAGATTAGCGGTCCTCTTAGCAGTGAGGAAATTAAACTTGCGGAATTAAAGCTAATCAAAATCGTTCAAGAAGAAGAGTTTAAAAAAGAATTAACTAGTCTCCAGAAAGACGGTAAAGTGGTTCCGATAGTAAGTTAAAAAGTTTGTACCCCTTTTTAGATAAGGACAATATTTTGCGGGTAGGAGAAAGACTAACCAATAGTAAGTATAACTTTGAAAGAAAATTTCCTATAATATTGCCAAAAAATCATAGATTAATGACCTTAATAGCAGAGATAGTCCATAAAAAATACATGCATATTGGACCTCAAGGAATAATGTGCAATATTAGATAAAAGTTTTGGCATTTAGATGCTCGTAATCTTCGTAGGAAATTAATCCATGAATGCATGATTTGCTTAAAACAAAACCAGTCCCTTCTCATGGCCCACCTACAGCAGGAAAGAGTTACACCAAACTTCCCATTCAATTGTGTAGGAATTGATTTTTGCGGGCCATTTTTGATACAATACAAAAATCAGAGGAAAGACGTTCTTAATAAAATATATTTATGCATTTTTGTTTGTTTTGTGACAAAGGCTTGTCATTTGGAGCTTGTTATAGACCTTTCTAGTGAGGCCTTTATCGTAGCATTAAAAAGATTTCTTATCAGAAGAGATAAGTGTGCACGTATCTTTTCCGACAACGCGAGAAATTTTGTTGGAAGTAATTTAGAACTGAAAAAATTGAACAAATTGATTAACAAACCAGACAAAAATTTAGGTAACTATTTAGCCATTGAGGGCATTGATTGGACTTTCATTTCTCCGAGTGCTCCTAATCATGGAGGACTTAGGGAGCCAGCCGTCAAGTCCGTCAAACATCATCTCAGACGTGTGGTGGCAAATTTAAAATTAACGTTTGAGGAATTTTCAACTATAATTACCCAAATTCAGAGAATACTTAATTCACGCCCACTATATCCTATGTCAGCTGAGTTGGATGGCTTTGATGTCTTGACATCTGGTCATTTTTTGATTGGAAGACCGATAACTGCATTAGCCGAACCCAGCATTTTAATGCAAATGATAACATGTTAAACAACTGGAAAAAGTTAACAAAAGTAATTCAGTCCATTTGGAAATGTTGGTCAAACAATTATTTAAATGCACTTCAACAAAGAAATAAATGGTATTACGAAACCTGTTTGTAGTGTCACCATATCAGCGTCGGGCGGTATGTCCACACCTGCGAGCGCAGCGCCCTCGGTTAGAAAAATTTTACTAGTGATGCTGTCGACGAGAGTATGATTCAGTGAGGCGAGAGATCTTAATGAATGAGTGTGTGTTTGCCTGAGTCAATGTTTTATTATACAATCCACTGTGTGATTCTCAACTATATTATTTACGAGAATGAGAATCAGCATACAATTTCCTTTCATCATGAAATGTTAAGAAAGTTTATAATAGTCTTCAAAATCTTGACTGCGTTATATTTCGAAGATTCGGATGGTTTACTTAACCGCGGAAGTCCAGGCTTTCTAACTGCTCTGCTTACGAAGCCATTATTCGACTTGTTATAATCTCTCTCCGAAGAATAGAGACTACTAATTATTCATAACTGCATGGGCTGCTGTTCAGAACTGTATGGAGTTTTCAAGCAATTCCTGATGTATAGCATTTTTAAGAAAGCATTGGCTTTGAAATGCTTTCTGAGAAATCTTTACTCATCTTAGGCAGATTTCCTTCGTGTTTTGCATTGGTGTGACTTACTTCACTTGTCTAACATTAACATCAGAATAAGCCCCAAACCCCAAGAAATTGATCGTGGGAAGGAATGCAAGATTGCGCCTGTCGTTGGCAAGAACCTTGAGCACCATACAGATGACAGTACGACTTCGCTTAGTTGATGAACAACATCCCGCAGAGGACGGAACTGAGGATCGCCCACCTCTCTTCTTCTTCCACTAACCTATCGAGAGGACTTTCGGCTCACCGCGTATTTAGATTGCCCCCCGCATACCGCACGGACATTGTGCACTTACAAACATTATGCCTTCTCCGTGATTCAAACCCGGGTCCTTTGGCACCGCAGTAGGATCTCCTAACCACTAATACTGTCTGGGTGGCTATTTCGTGTTCTTTGTCCTAGTACATAAATCCCAAACTAATCAAATAATGAAAATCTAATACTAGCGCATTCTCCTTACTAATGACATTATTTCCCCTAACCTTATGTGGTATTCTATATTCTAACCCTATGTGGCGCAAGTGAGAAGAAAACAATGCTTAATAATAACGCTAAAAACCTACACAGAAAACCAACTTTCGTAGGAGTGAGTGCAACAGTACGCTGGTAGACTGCAAGATCAGCGAGAGCGTAAAAGCTAAACTGTTAAAATCTGAAACCTCTCAGACTTTTTGGAGGTTATTGCTTAGCTAGTAGTAACTGAATGTATTGCAGTATATAATTCTCTTATTTTCGGATATGTTTATATCAATGTTAATTACATAGTCCCGTTTCTGTCAATTTTATATAAGAAATTTATTCAGAGACGAAATTGGTGACAATCAGTCAGACCCTTTGCAGATTTCTGCTAATGCTGCCACATAATTTCAGCTATGAAATTAACATTCAAAGTCATAATTTGCCAATAACTGAATGCCAGTGCTTTTTCGCCCGACTTCTGGGGTATTTGGCTTCATTCGGTATTTTACACATGAGATAAAATCTCAGCATTTTACCACTTTTATTATCCACGTACGGCAGCTAGGATTATTATTGCTATTGTGAAAACCTAGGATTATTTTTGCACTTTGCTATATACGGAATTAGTGTGTGGAGACATTAGGTTACTTCGAGGCAGGAGACATGAGAAATGAGCAATGACCTCAACGGAACTCGAACCTCGGACCCCTCGAATGCGAGTCGAATGTGCTGACCATTACACTACGAAGCCATGCTAAGAAGGCGTGAGAAGTACCTTATATACTCCCCTTCTAAAGGGCGACTGGAGATTAAAGAACTTAGTTGCCAAATCCTGACTCGAACTGTGGACCTCTCGAATAGGCGCCGAGTGTGCTGGTCATTACGCCACGAGGGCATGTTAAGAAGACGGGAGAAATATCTTATAAGTGTTTTGCTCTGGCATCCAATCTCTATGAACTGCTCGCGTCAATAAGACAAACCTCACCTTCCCGCGACCGACTAAAGCAACCCGGAACATTAGGTGCAGAGATCTTCCTGGTTTCATCAAATGGCGCTTTCTTGCTTTCAAAAAGAGAAGAAAGGATTAAGGGAAATTATATGATTATTGCGAAGCTTCCTTAAAGCCCGGAGTCCTCAGCAAATACCAAGTGGTTGTAGGCGGTTATCTTACTCCTGACAGTTTTGAGGTACAGCGTATTATGTCTCAACTTTCACACTAGTTTTATTATGTCTTGAGCTTTTTTATTATAACTTGAGCTTTTAAAGCTCAAAATCGAAAGCAATATTTATGCTTCCAGTGCATTGTAGAAAAGTGAGATAGTGTAACATAATAGTACATAAATTTGCCAACGAATTTTTACATCTAGCATAAAAGTTAAAATGCTTATTGAAGAAATTCTGACCAAATTTAGATAAATACATTTTGTGGTTATTTAGTGAATTTGCTATTTGTAGTTCTCATATGTAAATGAGATTATATAAATGTTTATGTTCAAAGTTTATCATACCGCTGATTTAATAATATCCTAATCTTACCATGTGGGAATCATTTTTCGCTATAAAATCGTAACTAGATCTACTCGAGTTTGATTCTCGCCG
>KK120698.1:40430-81423 GCA_000611955.2 Stegodyphus mimosarum | reverse complement strand
TAAACGACCTTCTTATTTCTCACAAACTAGTTAACAGATGACATGGACTTCCGTGCTTGCAATCAAAACGCCCGTCCATTTCAGGTAAGAACTTAAACTATAATGTAACAATAAATTTTAAAAGGTAAAGATGCAGTCCTAGACTACACAATTCACCTTAATCTAACAGACTGATTCAGGAACTCTACACAGACAATACTCCCAGAATGCGTAGTCGTTATTAAGATTAACAGCTACAAAAAAATTAACAAACGTGCATTTTTTCTAGCTAAATCAAGCTCTGTATGACTTTTTCTTTACAACAGTTTAAATACTCTCGTTTACCTACTTTATTTACATCCTGGCAAGGAAATGCGAGGACAATTAAGAGAATTGAGGAAAAGCTCACAAATTAAAGTAACTATTAGAAAAAATAACTAGGAGACTACAACCAAAATACTTTTGCTGAATTTAATTATCAATTAAATGAAATATTAATTTCAGTTAAAGAATGAACTTAATACTGTTTTAAAATTAGCTTAAAATGTTTGCAGAAAACAGTAAAGCTAATCAGAGCGTCGAAAGCTTTAAAGTAAAGAAGCAATATAATTGTAAAGTGATTGCCAAGAAAAACCTTAAAGAAGGCTTTACTTTCTACATGGTTCGGATGCACATCTATCCATTTTAGAGAAAGAAATTTAGTTTTCCTGAATTCTGGTAAGATGGAATAAAAGAGTTCACTAGAGAGAGGTTTGCCACAGCCGCCATTATTGGATTTGGGATCGATATTTCGGGATTCCGCGCACTCCGGCTGCAAACATTTCGTGTGCCTTTAGATCTCGAAATTAAAGTAAACCAGGAGAAAGGAAGTGAGCTTAGAAAGACGCAAAAAAATTGAATATATCTATATCTACATCTATCTATTTATCTCTCTCTCTCTCTATATATATATATATATAATATAAAAAATGTATGGACTCACTAGAAGAAAAAGAAATTCTTTGACGTTCGAAATAAAACTTTTCAACCTTGGAAGATACTATAAACACGTAAAAAGAATTGAGCGATAAATGAAAAGAAGATGAATAAGTTAGTAATAAAAAAGACTGTATCTTCTTTGTGTTAAAACACAAAGGCTCGCCCCAGGATCTATGTACACGTTTTCCGAAGAATTGTTGTTTATTTCCTTAAGGCCTTAGAGTTATCATCTGCATTTCGTATGATTTATCACAGGTTAGTTTCATTTTTTTATAAACTTTGTTTTTAAGAACAAACTTTAACGACTTGAAAGCTCAGTATTTCGCGTGTAAAAATTTCTGCACTATATGGCTATGATGGCAAGTCCTTTAAACCGCAAGTGAATTTCTTTGGATTTCCCAATCATTTAATTAAAAATCAAATTAAGTCAGGGTCAGATTTTGAATACACAGATTTTGATTCACGTCTTCTCTGGCACCGGCCTCTTTGTGAAGATATTCGAATCTCTGAAACTTATGTGAGCTTAATCGGTTAAAAAACGGTGATTTTCTTTGATGCTCAAGCATCATTGATGTTTGGTTTAATCTGTTTTCGCAAAGAGACAAATAAGTAATTATAGATTTGTGGATTCGTTGGTCGGAAAGGTTTTCGTGTTTGCTCAGTTTGCTACCCAACTTTGCCAAATTTAAATAACCATTTAGCTTTAATTTTGTGCAACGAGAGAAATGGATCTTTTATTTAGATATTTCGTATTTTATTGCATTACAACAGAGTAACACCTGTTATTCGTAACATTATTTCTATGGTTCTTGCCCCACCAGTGGCAGAAAATAACACAGTTCGAACAGCTTTGGGTTTGAACCCTGGTGAACAAGTTGATTTCATGGTTGGTTTTTGCGATTTTCCACATCTGTAACGTGAACAAGTTTCCCACATATAACTTTCTACGAAGGCATCCTTCTTCTTATGCAGGTATTTCGTGTAGCTTTACCATATTCAAATAATCTAAACTAATCATAATACTGATATTATTATTATTAATATTTGTTGTAACTATTATTACTATTTTTACTGTTCATCCTGTTATTAATTATTCCTATTGCTGTTATTTTTAATACTGTTACTCCTTTTAGTAATTCATAACATTAGTTGATGATATTGCTAATATTCCACTTACCTCTAATAATATCTCTATTGCTGTTATAATCCTACTGTTGCTACACTTTTTGCTATTTGCTATTGCTACTGTTATTGATACTCTCCTCCTACTACTACTATTACTACTATTCTTATTGTTATAATTCGAACTAATTTTGTTACCACGATTCTTACTGCTATTTTTCTCCGCCCCCATTACTGCATCTTAAAGTCTCTAGATTTGTCGGGTGATGGTAAAGTACACTAGAGTTTTATCTCTAGAGTAGGGGTTCCCAAAATTTTTATAGTACCGTACCTGTACATTGTAAAACATTTGATGATGTACCGGTAGACCAAATATTTTGAAATGTGGAATAAAATGCAATGGAGAACATTTGTAATAAAGACAAGTGACTTGGGATTTTTTTTATTGCTACACATAAAATATAATAATCACTTCACTTAAAAATATATATAATTAGTGAGAAGGTTGGGTCTGTATATTATTAACTACAGAAATAATATCAGGCTCAGTGTTTGTCAGTTTAAGGCGAAGATCCGATTCAATGTCTTTCAAAGCTCTATGTTTGGTTTTCATTGCAGTCACTGCTGATAATCCTTTTTCACACAAATATGTGGTTGCAAATGGCATTAAAAATGTTACTGCTTGGCAAGAAACTTCTGAATATTCTTTACAAATAGATAGCCAAAACGTAAATACGTTTGCAGTTCTGAAAGCTACATTTCAATCTACTGTCACTGCTAAGGTCTATAAAAGACTGTTTTGCAATCACATCGTCTGGAACCCCCGTTGTGAATGAGGAAGGATTCAGAATCCAATTTTGAGCTGTGAGATCTTCATGAAAATAATTTTGGAAACTGTTAGATGTTTTCTAATGTCGCTCATCGCATCGTCTTTTATTGACAGATTAATTTCTTCCAAAACGTTATAGAGGAAATGAAACATGTTAAAATTTTGTTTTACAATTTGCTGTTGCATGAATTGTAATTTTCTCTTGAACGCACTTATTTTGTCATACAAGTCGAACACAGAATTGTTAACTGCCTGCAAACTCACATTTAGTTTATTTAATCTTAAAAAACGTCTGAAAGGTATGCTAGTCTGCACAGACATTACTCATCAATCAAATTATCAACGTCCAAATATTTTGAATTGGTCAAAACCATATAAATTTCATTGCGTAACTCAAACAATCCAGTGAGAAACTTTATCATGTGACAACCACCGTAATTCGGTGTGAAGTAAAAGTGTGGCTATTTCAACACATAAAATCGAAAATAAACGCCGAATTGAGTGCTTGAGATTTGACAAAATTAACCATCTTTACCGACTCGTCTAAAGCCTCTTTTAAATTCACTGGCATTTTTTTTTCTCGCTTAAGGTCAGTCAAGCCAAAGTCATCATTCACGATGATGCAGTGCGTAGACTTGTATTTTGGTGCCACTTCTTTAATTATGGTTACTACGCCAATCATAAAACGAGCAACATGGGAATAAACTCAAATACATTTCAGCAAACTTATGTGATTTTTAATGACATAATCATTCATTACTTTAAATATTTCTTGCGAAACTGTTCTTGCAGTTAATGGTTTACAAACTTATAGTTCTTGTATTTCATTGTTGAAATCAAACCGAATATATACAAGTAGTTGTGCCAAATTGGAAATACCGGTAATTTCAAATCTAGTTGGAGGAAATAAAATTGGCTCGCTTTTAATCTTTGGATTGAAATAGTTTCAACCTGTGATGCCATTCGTCGCTTGAGAGTATTATTAGATAATGGTACTTTATCAATTTCTTCAACCGCTTTCTCTCCAAGGGCAGATGCAACTACAGAGGGTGTCCACATATTTTTGTAATGCTTTTCGATTTTCTCCATAAATTTAAATATTAATTTTAAAATATAAACGTGACTGGCATCAAATTCTAACAAGGTTATTTATCCTCTGCAGCATTAAAAATATTCTTTTCTTTAAAATGTCGCTGAAAAATAAGCAATGGACCGAAGGCTATATTTTTGCGCTGTCCGCAGAGAAATATTCTTATTCAATTAATAAAAGAAGATGTGAAAAGCGTGGTTTTAATATTTCTACACGTAAAATAAGTGACATAATTAATATGAAAGGAAACAAACGTCAATGTTTACATCTGACTAGCGAAAGGGCAAAAAGGCATACCCAAGAAAGGGACGTACAAGCTCTTATTAAATATAAAGTTGCATATTATGGTTTAAGGAAAACTACAGCCCCCCAAATAGCTATTACAAAATCTTTAAATATCTCTGTAGGAACTGTGAACAAAAATATAAAATCTCATTTAAAGTTAATCGAGACAAAAAACATGATGTTCGTCGCTTAACGCCGAAACATAAGACTATGTGCAAAGTGATGTATAAAAATTATTTGGCAGGAGAAAATAGAAATTTATAGCTACAAATGATGATTCTTGCGTATACTTATCTGACTGTAATAGAAAAAGACCGTTTTACTACCGAGAAAGTAGGGGAAAAGACTTAATATGTTGGTTCGGAGAAAGCAAAGAAAGTTTTTCTAAAGGTTTTATGTTTATTACTGGATTGTTTTGAAAAACTTAAAATAAGGAAAGTAGAAAAAAATGTCAAAATTAATTCGGATTACTATCAGAAATATGTTTAAACCCTCATTTTTAAAGAAGAACTCCTATCTCTTTATCCAAACAATCTTCACTATGCTAAGTTCCATCAGGATAAGGCTCCAAGCTTCTAAATTTACCGCTTTTTTGAAACAAAAATGAGGAATGAAAACGGAATTGGAGGTATTCCTTTTAAATATATCCCACCTAAGTTCCCTAATGTTTCTGCTATGGATTACTGTGCATTTGGACTTTTAAAACACGCTCTTTTTAAGCGCCACCCCCAAACATTGGATGGACTCTGGAAGATTGTGAAGGAGGAGTGGAATAAAATCGACCTTGATTATTTAAGAATAAGAGTTCTGTATTGGAACTTAAGATGTAATATGACACTTAAAAAACACACTTAGGCACACACTGAAAAACATCGTTGCAGAAAACAATTTTTGTTCTACTTCTTGCTTTCGAGAACTCTTTGCGCGCACGTGTTTATAAGATCTGAAATTCACTGAATTAAAGAAGAAAGATCAATAATATCATGCTAATTCAAGGACGCTTAACGACTACCATCGAAATTTGATTGTTTCTTTCGTAACAAGACTTTGTTCGCGCTGATGCAAAAAGATTTTTTTTACTTCTAAGTGCTACTTCGTTCTGGTGATGCGCATCACTCGTGCTTGATTTTCAGCATCTGATATACTCGTCTGTCTGGTTGATAACTTTTATTTATTAATGCTTATTTCAGGAACGAAGATGAAGAAATAATTACAATTGATTTGGTAATATCTGTTTCTCATCTTTGGGGTAAGTTACCTCGATTTCGTATTTCTTTTACGTCACACATTTTGTGATTACATTTCTCAAGTATTTATGGGTTATTGCGATCCACAACGCTATCCACTAAGTAAGAAATTCATCTTGATTGACATTTATTAATTATTTAATCCACATCTAAATTATTACCGTTGGCACACTTAATAAATAGCAGTTGCAGTGGCCAGCAGCAGGCTTGGCGCGTATTCTAGAGGTCCGTGGTTCAAGTCCCGGCGAAGGCACTACTAAATTTTCCTATCTACTGCTTCGAAGTAAAATCATGACTCTACAAACCAAAGGGCTTGTCAAGCGAGAGACTAGTTTTTAAAGAAATAATATAGCGAATATAAAAATATGTATGGTAAACTCTAATGTTCTATCGATAATTCTAAAGATATGATGTTTTTAAATACTTTGCAACTTTGCTGCTGGATCGATTTTACGTGGCTTAAGTGCGAAGACGGAATATTTAATAAATACAGATAATACATAAAAAGTTAATAATAAAAAGACAAAAAAATTCTTGTTAGCCATCTTACTAAGTAAACGGAATATTGATATGATGAACTGAGAAAGGACAAAAAAACGTTAAACTATATGCCAACACTTAAAATTGCATTGCGAATTCTAAACATACGTTGCTTTGCAGCTTTTAAAAATTTTGTGATTTTGTTGATGAACCGCATGTGGCTAAGTGAGAAGAAAGGAATACTTATTGACAAAGTTAAAAAGACAAAAAAAATGGGTTAACAGGTGTGAAAGCAAGAGTAGATTGGTAGACTGCGAGTTCAACGAGAGTGTAAAAGTCCTCAACAAACCTTTCTGGATAGTCGTTAAAATTTAAAACCTTATTTTTTTTCATCTTGGCAAGCTGCTAAGTGGTACTCATTCAAAATAAACACAGTATCGCTTCAGAGCCCGATCATACATTGAGCGTGAGAATGAAACTTATGTTTAAATGAATTAATATGTCATTCAACTGTATGAAATATTTACATCGTAACTAGCTGCAAGTTATAGTTTTCATTCAATCTGATTTATTTCACGACATGCAATCAAAAAATAGCTTTAACAATTAATTCTGCAGTTCCTTTTTAAACATTTCAATTCTTAAGGAATACAACTACAGATGCAGACTGAATGTCATTTATAAAATACTAGTAAGCGCCCTCTTCTATAACAAATCGAATAAGTGAACGACTAAACTAGCTGCGGTTAGAATTGCATGGGCAAGAGAACAGGAGAATTAAAAAGTGGGGAATAATAATAACTAAGCTACCGATACCTAACAATAACAATTAATAATAAATTAAGTAAGCAACTCATGCCTTAAACTTATTCATCTTAACTCATATTTTCGTAAATATAACATCAAAGAATTTAGCAGAATATAAATTAATAAAATTAGATTATATAATAAGGCTTATTACATCCTATTGATTGCATTATTAGAATCTTAAAGTTCACAATTTTATTTTTTTATACAAGGAATATCTGAAAGGTTTCAGATTTTAAATTGCGTCCAAAGGGGCGTTTTTTAACATTTTGTGTGTTACCTTTACCATTTTGTGTTCTTCGCACTTAAACCATAAAATTCAGTTCAAGAACAGTATCGCAAAATAATTTTAAAATGAGCATATCTTTAGAATTTCCGAAACTCAGTCTCGCACGCTGGAGACAAAAAATGTTTTTTCTCTTCGTACAGTGTTGCCATTGCTCGCTTTGAAATCGTTGAGTTAGTTCACCAAAAATTCATTAAAGTTTAAAAAAATATGAAATCGATAATAAAAGACATTCTAAATTTCACATTTGGGCTTCTAGAATGCCCATATTCGCAGTAGTATTACGTCATTCAAAATTGGATGGCTCTAGGTATCGTTGTTTTATCACAATGCGAGAAACATACATACATTTATACAGGTTCTTCATTATTTAATTTCTTCAAATATAATACAGGGTGATAATATTCGGTGGCAACAATTCGAAACGTGAAACGGATATTCAGAGTGATTCGATGCAAAATCGCAAAACGAAAATAGTCCTTCAGGGATAAAGCCTCTTTGGACTAAAAATAAGATCTTAACTTTTTTCCAAAATAAAAATCTTAGAACTTAAGTTCCGTGTTAAGTTGCTTTGCAAACCGTTGCCATCCTCAGCTTTAGAACAAAGAATAATTAAATTGAACGTATGTATATTTTCAAATGTTCTCAGATATTGAATTAGTATTTTTGTATGTTAGCGATTCGCGTAAACTTTGGGAATAAACACTGGGGAAGAAAAAAGCAACGTATCTAAACACTTTGGAGCTTTTTTAAAACTCCAAGCAGTAACAGCTTTTACAGTGCTCCGGATATCTTCGTCGATTTACACCCCAAATATAAATAGTATAGTGAACATGAAAAAGCATGGCAAAACTTTACACTCTGAAAATGTAAGCATTGAAGATCTGAGTGCGACATGTCACACACATACTTTTCTTTTCCCCTTCTGTAATGAAAGATAGTATACTAATTGAATGCACTTTAAATATAAATAATATTATAAATTTTCTTGATAACTGATCATTTTCTATAAAACTATGTTTTTTTTCTTATTGTACTTTGATAAAATGATAAAAATATATTTTAGAAAACATGACAAAATATTTAGAACTGCTCCCTATTTTAAAACAGTCTTTTTATCCACTTTGCGTAAAAGATATTAATTTATTAAGACAAATATTAAAAGCATCTTAAATCAACTGTCAAGTATGAAAGAATCACGGAAAGGATTACGAATGCCGATAAAAAGATTACAGAAGATTAAATTTCTCTAGATAATAATCTTCAAGCTGTTTAACAAATTGTTCCATTCTGATACATATTTGCGATCAAAGAATTTAAAAAAACCGAATATTATGTAGAAGGATATAGTCTTTGCCGCATTTAAAACTTTTTAGGTTTTAATAAATGATCAATGCAGTTTTACTTTAAATTCTTTTAAATTCTTCAGTTATTTTTTTTATTTCTTTATCCCTTCCAATATTTTGAGTAAGTTTAAACATAGAGGCTTAAATAACATGCATCGCATAATATTTTAGTTATCATTAAATTTGCATAAAACATTTCACAATTAATTAATTGCTAGATTTTTTTGCATTTTATGCAAAGAATTTTGAAAAAAAAGAATCTTCTTTTATTTGAAAACGTATTTTTTATGTATCATATAAAATACCTTTCAAAAAGTCACGGACGTGACATCATTTATTATACGAAATAACTTTCGTAAAATATCCACTTTTTACTCCATCCACTTAGACTGCATGAAAATCTGTCACCTCCTACTCTCTGTCTAGCTCAGTCTTATATTTTAGGGTTGGCAATCATACTTCCATCTTTACCGCCATTAACATTATTTAGAGTTTTCCTGCCGGTAATACTGTTAAGTTTACTATTTTTTTCGCAGCAATTTATTATTTGTTTTGATTATTTACTCTCTATTTTCGCCATACTTCTGATTTAATTATTAAAACTTGGGAACTTTTAATTTGTCGTTCAACCGTTTATAATTTTTACTTTGTTGTCATTCTGCAATTATCAAAGATCTTCATTAATACGTGGAAGATGTTTCACTCGTCATTCTTTTTCTAATCTATACTTATAATTTCCTTCACTTCATTAATTATATTTAGGAACTATCTGTTTGTTATCTTTTTGTTTGTTGAACTGTCTGTTTGTTTGAACTTAATTTTACATAATTTTGGCGATTTCTAAAGCAATAAGGTTTGTTCAAGTAAAGTACAGCTAACATTCTAGGGGCGACATTCTGCATAAGGCTATGATCTTTGAAAGTGTTGATAATTTTTGAATGCATAAATAAATATTAATATCAAGTCTAACCATTCTAAGGCGACTATTGTCTTAGGAAAATGAAACAGAGAATAAAATCATTTGGAAATGTTGGTAGTCTTCTGAAGGAGAGTTCGTTACATTTTAAAATACATGCTTTTAGCACTTCCACTTTTAAGCTTTTGAAACACGGTAATCATGGAGGCATTAAAATGTTGTCATTTTTTTATTTTTGATGTTATGAAAATAATTTCAGAAATAATGAATTCAGCTTGAGGTATTTTGTTTACATTAAGCATTTAACTGCTTCCTAAATTAACCATCTAAGAAATGAATTAATTTATTTACGTAGAATATTCTGCGTAAGAAAATGCAGTGTTTGAAAATGATAATGTTGCATGCTATAATAAGCATGCGAACGGTCACTAATAGTTAATTTTCAACAACATTACTTATAATTTGAAAGTGAATTATATTAATATGCTAACTCTGTGTATTTCCCAATCTGCTGTTTATTAATTTGTGATGCTAAAATCTCCTAGATATTACTTAAAAGCATAATTTAAATTTGATATGTGGGTAATAAAACAATAATGAATAAGATCTTCTGTTTTATTACACACACAAAATAAAATATTTTCTCTGTACGGAAGAAGAAATGTTTAGAAATAAAAAGAAATGGAAAGAGAAATTAAGATTGACCGAAACCAGAATTAATGAAGAGTGAGAATGTAAGTGCAGTTTGATGATTTAGATTCGTCAAAATCATTAAAAATTAAGATTTAATTGTATACCCATTCTTACATCGACATTCATACCTAATCCTGCCCTGATAGCACCAATAAGTGGCGGTCATATAGCAAAATAAAAAATACATTTAATATTCATCACAGATTCAATTTGGAAAAATCCCACGTAATAAGCCTCCCCCCCCAAAAAATTTTAAAAATAAAAAATCTGAAAGGTTTCAGATTTTACACTACGCACAAAGGGGCGTTTTTTAAGGTTTTGTGTGTTACCTTTATTTATTAACTATCACGTTCTTCCCACTTTATCCATAAAATTTAATTCAACAGCAATATCACTAAAGAAGTTCCGATAGACAGTCGCGCGTGCTGGATATAATTGTTTTGTCGTTTTGGTGGGAAGAACTCCTCGAAGAACTCCTCGAGCAGTGTTGCCATTGCTCACTTTGAAATCGTTGGGTTTGTTATTCAAAAATTCGTTAAAGTGTTGAAAATATGAAATCGATAATAAAACAGATTCGAAGTGCACTAATTAAGAATTGCACAGAAAGTGGCAAGGAGTCGAGAGCTGTACTTTAGTGATTTGCCGTGAAACTATCTTCACCGTTATAGCCTGAAGGCTGTGTTGCTGATTGATTCAGCCTGTTTATCGTAGTTTATCGACTACTCTAATGCATCTTTGGAACTGTTCTGAGCAATACTGACGAATAAACTGTGTTTTGATTCTTCATTGAGTATTGTCATTAACCATTCCAAATTCACGAACCCATAAAACGCAACAATACTATGTTTCTTTAGTCATTCATTACATGCAAAAAACTTCAATAACTCTGAACATCGTTGCAGTTCCAATTATTTTTTTTAATTCTCTCCGAATTTAGTACATTGCATAGCAGAATAATAACAAATTCCAAGCATATGCCCAATTAATATAAAAATTGTCGCGAACTGTAATGAACTGAAGCTGGGGTAATGACGTCAGCTTCTAGAATGTAAAAGAATCAGATCAGTCAATGTAGCTGAGTGTGTGTGTATATCTTTTGTGACGAATTGTGAAACGCATGTTTTGGTTGTCATGTTTGTGTATGTGTTTTGGGCTTCAATAAAGTGTCTTCGTGAAAATTGAAAAGACTATTGCCTTTCGAACACTACAAGCACCCATGCTTCGTGTAGTTGCAAATCCCTGATTCCGATATTGAATTCTCGTTCTCAACATAACATGGCGCCCTCAGGTGGGCGAGTATTTTGAATTCGGAATCTAGTAATTTGAAGTATTCCCAGAAAATGGATTTGAACGAGTTAAAAGCTCAAAGAAGGGGTTTGAAAACGTCTTTTATTTTCTGCCTAATGAAAATTGAAAACAAATTGCTAAAAGAAGCTCTTGATGTAAGTGAAATTTCCGTTTTACGGCTTCAAATTACTGATAAGTTCCAGAGACTTGAAAGCTGTCAATCGTTAATTGCTGGAAATTTGCTGAAGACTGAAGATGGTATGAAATTGTACACCAATGATTTTGAAGAAGCAGAAACGTATAGGGACAGGCATGTAGAAATCTGTGCTAAAGTTGAGAAACGACTGCTAGAAGCTTTTACAGCTAAAAATGAGAAACGGAAATATGAATTACCGAAAATTGAGCTTAAGAAACTTTCAGGTGAGCCTAAAGAATACTTTTCTTTGTGGAGCTTATTTCAGAAGATTTATGAGGTCTCTACTTGATGTAGATAAGATGCAATATCTGTTACAGTGTGTGGAGCCAAAATCGAAATCTGAACGTCTTATTCAGTTTTCCGGCTACTGAGGAGAATTATCCGAAGGCTATTGAACAGTTAAAAGAACGTTTTGGATGAGTTGATTTACTCATCCAAATTTATGTCCGTGACTTACTAAGTATGGTTATGAAGAACGCTGTGACTAAACGAACCAAGGCCGATTTAGAAGCTTTGCACGATGAACTGGAATCTAAACTTAGAGCTTTGGAAAGCTTAGGAAAACCTCAAGAAAAATATAGTGATTTTTTAATTCAATTAGTTGAAAGTTGCCTTCCAGAGGAAGTGTTGCTGACCTGGGAAAGCAAAAGAAATTATTAAGCAAGTGAAACCAGAAGTTCCCGTACTTTAGAACAGCTGATGAACTTTCTTCGCCAAGAAGTCCAAGGTGTAGAAATGGTGTCCTTAGCAAGAAGCGGGTTTTCTCTCGTTAATTCTAAAAGTAATAGTTCTGTTCCTGGAAAGCCGGAAGTGAGTGAAGTCACGAAGGCCTCTGCCTTAATAAGCCTTGATGATAATGCAGGTAAACGTCTTAATTGCATTTTTTGTGATAAGTTTCACCCAGCGACAAATGTTTTAAAACAAGAAAAATGACTTTAAGTGAGAAAAAGCAAATATTGTTGAAGAAATGTGCATGATTTTTATGTCTTTAAAGGGCAGGCCACTTAAGCAAATTTTGTAACGTTAAACATCAGTTGAAATGTTCTCAGTGTAATAATTCCCATTTTGATGGTATGTGTCCTCAACAAGGAAGGTGGAAAGTATGTAAAATAGAGAATTCCCTCTGTAATTGCCGTAGAAGCGAAACCGTTTACTTGCAAACTCTTTCCGTAGTCATTCAAGCTCGAGAACAAGAGCGGAAAGTTCGTACTCTGTGTGATTCGGCTAGCCGAAATAGTTATGTAAACGAAGAATTATGACATTCCTCCATTTCAGAAAGAAACTGGTAAACGCACTGTTTGGGGAAAAGAAAGAAAACCGAAGGAACGCAAGATGTTTTCTATTAAAGTTAGTGGTTTAAAAAACTCATATACTTGCTATTTTGAAGTTCTTTCTGAGAAAAGGATATGTGGATTTATTCCGAAAGTTAATGATTGTAAAATCTTAGATGTCTTGAAACGAAATAAAATAGATTTAACTGATTCCTTTTGTAAAGAAAGCGAGATTGACCTTTTGATAGGGGCTGATGTTGTGGGAAAATTTCTGACTGAGAACATAGCTGGATTCAGGTCTTGGAGCCTTGAAAACTAAACTGAGGGTGGACGGTAATTGGAAAGCAAAATTCACCCAGAAGATGTAGCATTCTAACTACTTTTTTATGCATTTTGGTAACATTCCTTTGAGCGCATTATGGGAACTTTAAGTTTTAGGAATAGCAAATTCATCCGAATCTTTTAAGGAAAAAAATAGCTTAACTGATTTTGTAGACGGAATGAAAATTCTTCCCGATGGGACATACGAACTAGAATTACCATGGAAATGCAATATTACGCATTTATCTGATAATAAAGCACTGACCTGGAAGCGGCATGAAAAGGGGATTAGTAAGTTAAAACGTGGTTATCACTCAAAAGATGGTTAAAAAGGCAAGTTAAAATGTCGTTATCTATTCATCTGTGCTTATGACTATCAAAAGGTATTCCAGGAATGGAAAAGAATGAGTGTAATTGAGGCGTGTACCTGAAATTGAACTCGATAAAGAATTTGCTTTATAGGCCAGTGATTAAATTGGATCGTAATAATAATTCGAGTATTTGCTTGGGTTTTAAGATTTGTGAATAATTGTCGGCAAAGTCGTATTAGGTGTAATAACCCTGTACTTTCCTCTTATGAAATGGAGAATTCTGAAAAGTGTACTAAGATAATTCATCGAGGTGATGAAAACTTCTTTTTATAACCAATATTATTGCCTGACAAATGCTAATTTACTGAATCATTGATCAAAGTTGCACATCTTAAAAATTGTGATGCTGGCATACAAATAATGCAAGCCCTATTATGAGAAAAGTATTGGATAATTAAAGTTGAGAAAACGATTACAAATGTTGCCTGAGATGTAAACGTTTTAAGGTTAATGCGATGTCAAGTGAACCTACATCTTCGCCACCAGACCGAGTTTCAGGTTGTGTAGCTTTCAAAGTTGTAGTGACTGATTTGGCTGGGCTTTTGTTTTTGAAAATTGGGGGAAAAGTGTGGATAGCGTTATTTACCTCTGCTGTCCTTAGAGCGATACACCTGGAATTGGTAAATTCTTTATCTTCGGATGCTTTTCTGCTAGCGCTTAGGCAGTTTATCGCTAGGCGAGGAAGACCAAGAGTAGTTTATTGTGACAATGGAACTAATTTCAAAGGTGCATATAATGATTTTTTCTAAATTAAATTGGAATACGATTTCTAGAGAAAGTTAATAATTAATAATAATTTCGAAATAATAATTTCGAAATTTATACCCCCCACCGCAGCCTGGTGGGAAAGGTTAGTTCGCATTGTAAAAGAACTAAATGTACTTTAGGTAAATCTGTATTGAGTCAAGAAGAATGGAACACTGTAATTTGTGACTGTGAATCTATCATTAATTGTGGACCATTAACATATGTATTAGAGGAGCCACAGGAATTGATTGCGCTTACACCCATTATGTTTCTTATTGAAAACCACTGTTCCAGTGTTAGGGATATTGATGAATTGGATTCCCAAAAATTAAATAAAAACTTAAGACACGGAAGGAAGCATTTTAGCGGTTTAAGAAAATGGGAAAGGAGGAATTACGTTCTTGGGGACCTCCTGAAGTTGAGACTAAATTGTCTCCTGACAATGTAATAATGGAGCGATTTATATCTTCTGCTAGGTGTGTGAAAACATCTAAAAGATTTGACTTATTCAATTGTACTTCTTATAAATTTGAGACTCTTCCCAAGTCTCAGCGGGGAGAGGATGTTGCGAGCTGAAATGAACTGAAGCTGGGGTAATAACGTCAGCTTCTAGAATGTGTAAGAATCAGATCAATCGATGTAGCTCAGTGTGTACCTTTTGTGACGAATTGTGAAACGTACGTTTTGGTTGTTACGTCGGTGAATGTGTTTTGTGCTTCAATAAAGTCTCTTCGTAAAAACTGAAACGAATATTGCCTTTTGGGCACTACAAACACCCATGCTTCATGTAAATGCGAACTCCTGATTCCGATATTGAATTCTCGTTTTCAACAACTACCCATATATGAGAGGCGTTCAAATGAAAGTGATTCGAAGTGTGTATCCATGAGATGTGCAGCGAAAGAAATAAGTCAGATACATATATAGGAACAGCAATATTTAATGATTGAAATGCATACAATGTTTGTTAAAAAAACATCACCCATTGCATTAAGGCAGGCGTCCCATTGCTTGGGAAGGTTACGAATTCCGTCCGCGAAGAATGATGTCCGGTTGATCATGGAACCAGTTCATAACTGCAGTCTTTAGGTTCTCGTTGGACTGAAAGCGTTGGCATTTTAGGCTCTTTTTCAATGGTCCAAAGATGTGACAGTCGCAAGGCGAAATATCTGGACTGTAAGCTGGATGTTTCAAGACTTTCCACGTTTTACGTGCCAATGCTTCGACACATATCCAGGCGGCATTCGGCCTTGCATTGTCGTGCAGAAGTACGACACTTGACGACAGCATACCTGGAAGTTTGTTTTTGGTAGTCTTATGCAGCTTATCAAGCGTTTCGGTGTACCATTTGACACTGACGGAGACGTGCGGCTCGTCAAACTCCAGTAATAGGGGCTGCTGAATGTCAAAAAATGTCGTCAACATCACCTTTCCAGCTGAGTGCTGAGTTTTGAATTTTTTGGGACTAGACGAATCAGGATGTTTCCATTGCATGCTGATGGACTTCTCTTCCGGTTGGAATTGGTGAGACCAGGTTTTATCCCCTGCCACTTTATGCTACAGAAAGGCGTCACCGTCAGCCGTGTAGCTCACCAAATGTTGTAAACTGAGTACCATTCGCTGTTTCTTGTGGTGGTCAGGCAGTATGCGGGGTAGCCATTGGCCGCAAACGTTTCGATACTTAAGAATGTTGTTGACAATATTGTGAACAATACTGATAGAAACGTTCAACTCATTTACAGTGTCACGAATGTTTCGACGTCGATTTGTCTTGATGGCCGTACCAATGTCCGTAACCAACTAATCTGTCACAACTATCTGACCGCGCCACGCCAAATACATTGTCTCCTAGCTCCACCTTCGCTAAACATCCTCCCATACCTCGTCACCGTGAGCTTCGACATACACGTGTCTCCGTACACAGCCACCATTCTTCGATAAATGTCCACCAGCTTACATCCTTCCAGTGTTGAAAACTTAATTACATCTCGTTAATCCGTATCCACACTAGCCATTTTTAATTAATGCCACGTCCTTACGACTCACGTTAGCACACATCTTCTTCCGCACACGCATGCGTGTTACATATCGCTTCACTATCGCGTTTGTTTCACGAAATTCCAGAGCAAACATTTCGCATGCTGCGCTTCGAATCACTTTCATTTAAACACGTCTTATATTAAATACACTGCTCAAAACAATTAAAGGATATTGTAAGTTTTATATAAAATAAAGATATAAGGGAATTTTTTTTGCCGAAAATGGAAGAAGAGAATCACAAATGCAAATTTTTCTGATTTTCAAACTGTGGAGTATGCTAATTTTGAGTTCGACGTCAAAAACGTCTCTTCAGTGGCAGCGAATGAAATTTGACTTTCAACTGAATGAAAGACAATGAAGACAAGGATGATCGGCATTCAGTGACTGCTTTGTTTCGATGAGTACGATGTCTCAGCGAAGTCATTTAACCGATTCAGAAGCTTGGAGAGTTGTTGGTAGGTTAGAAGGGGGCCAAACTCAAGCCGAAGTAGCGCAAACCATTGGAGTGTCACAAAGTGTGATTTCCAGGATCTGGAACCGTTTTTTGGAAACTGGAAGTGTAGGCCGAAGACCAGGGCAAGGTCGTAGACGGGCAACAACGCCCAATGAAGATCGTTATTTAGTGTTAACGGCTCGAAGACACCGAAATATGAATGCTACTCTTCTCCAACAACACCTTCGCTCGGCTACTGGTAGGACGGTTTCAACTCAGACTGTCCGAAACCGGCTCCATGGTGTAGGTCTGTATGCTCGCCGACCGATGGTATGTGTTAGACTAACATCAAGGCATCGTCGCGACCGCAGGGAGTGGGCAACAGAGCATGTGAACTGGAGGAGAAATGAATGGAGCAATGTTCTTTTTTCTGACGAGTCCCGTTTTTCTGTTCATCCTGATAATAGGCGTATTTTCGTCTGGAGGGACCGCGGCAGTAGGAATAATCCTGCGTTCGTGCACGAAAGTGTCAGATTTGGCGGTGGGGGAGTGTTGGTGTATGGTGGCATCTCCATTGACGGGCGCACAGACCTCTACATCATTCGAGATGGACCTCTGACTGGTCGCCGATATAGGGATGAGATCCTCAGACCTATTGTAGTCCCTTACGCTGCAGCAATCGGAGATGACTTCATTTTAATGGACGATAACTGCAGGCCACATCGTGCTAACCTGGTGGAGGATTTCCTTTTCGAGGAAGGAATCGTACGAATGGAATGGCCAGCGTGTTCTCCAGACATGAATCCAATAGAGCACGTTTGGGACGCTCTAGGAAGACGAGTTGCTGGCCGCCAACCACCCCCACAAACTCTCCAAGAACTGGAAAGAGCTCTTCTGGAAGAGTGGGACAGAATATCCCAACTCGTGATTAATAGCCTCATTGACTCCATGCCTCAAAGGTGTTCAACGTTGCTGGCCGTACGTGGAAACCATACCCACTACTGAAAATGATTTCCTTTGAAGAAAACACCTTTTCTTATTCTTTTTTCTCATATGCACAAATTGTGTTTTTTTCCTTTTGTACACAAATGCGCAATAAAATGCATTTATTTTTTTCCAAGCATGTGTAATTTATTCTCATATAACCTACTACGTCTGTCGACCATGCATCAATCAGCTAAAAAGTTTCCCAGCCACAAAATCCACCTAAAACCGCAATATCCTTTAATTGTTTTGAGCAGTATAGAAGTTACGTTTTCCTAATGCTAGGCACACAAAAACATCGTTTCACTGTTCGGTATTTATCAGAATACTTTAGTATAGAGATTGCATGGCCGAAGGGACCTATAACCTATATACGTATTCTAGGCAACAGGAAAGACATTAAGGTATCCGTTTTATGCTTTTTATAGTATAATGTTTAGCAGCAGAGCCGGGAAATGTGAACAGAGCCCCGCCCTGGATGTATAGTTTATTTTCGACAAATGCATGGCTCCATGAGCATCTTTACTTTAACTGTTGTCACCGAAATAAGCTAATGGCCAAAAGTAAGCCACCAAATTAGATTTAGCAATTAGAACCATTCTGACCTGCTCTTGGTGACCTTTGTTAAGAAATATGTCAGAGATAAAATCAACTTTCATTTGTGTTTTAACAGTGTAATGTATATCACATTTTATTTTCAAAGTCATCTAGCTTCAGTCTTAAACAATGCTAATAAGTATATAGATGCCTCAAAATGTTTACCTATAATGGGTCTTTTTTAAAAATATTTTTACCTAAATAAGATTCTATTCGTTCTTTTAAATTGTAAAAGAGGAAGGAAAAATTCGAGAGTTATTTTTAAAAAGTAGGAGATATTCACCTTCGAAAATCAGATGTCTCCTTTCCTATATAAAATGGTTTTATCGCCAATAAAACTCCTAAAGCCAAACGTAAAAGCGTCAAACTTTAAACTGCAAAAGAATAAAATTCTAAGTGGGAAAGAAGGAGGAAACTAAGTCCTGCTTTCTTCAGACATTGCTTGTCTGAATATACTGATGTAAAAACTTCACCGTGACTGTTAGATTTGCCGCGAACGAGTCCCATTCGATAAGGACTTTTCTTATAGAGAGACGAAAGCTTGGAATGTGCTTTATTGAACTCTTAAGGAAATCGGAATGATGAATATCTTTACTAAAGCTTTTGTTTTCATAAAGTGTGCTCAATTTCTTGATATTTGGAACCAATATGAAACCATACTTATGCGCTACATGCTGCCAGTGTACTGAGAATGAATCTCTGCCGAAAACAGATTGCAGAATGTTATCATAAATTGGCCAGACTTCGTATTATTTGGTAAGTCTCAAGTCTTGCTTTACTATGTGATTTACATTGCCAACACATCGAAACTCATTATCATTATCTAACGTAAGTTATCTCATTGAAAATGTTGCATTTTATTCATTAATCATTTAATTTTTATTTTAGAAATATGAACAAAGGGGCCTAAGGACCCTAAACTTAGGCTGCCTAAGAGATTTCAATTAAATGCATATTAAGGTCTGTAGATGAAGTCTTTAGTCAGCATGAATCAAGTCAATATCTTGTTAGTTTTTGTCAGACTGATATATTAAGACTATTAGTATTATTAGCATTATTAGTATTACTAGACATTTGCCAAAAATTAAAATGAGATTTATTCTTTAATTGCAATCCGTTCTAGCTCAGAGGAATTGTACTAATCCATCATATTCGAAAAAAAAATATTGTAATTGTGTTGTTATAGTTATTATATCTTACAATACGAAAACACATTAAAACAACGCATTAAATAACGGCCTTGAAAAACTAAATTCGGATGAACGCTAATTATTCCTAAAATTATGCTCTTTGAATTTCTTGCTCCAGATTTGTTTTAATTTATAACTTTTCAAAATAACAAATGTAACTAGGTAAGTCGCAAAAGAAATAATTAATCAATGATGTTCGTTAAAAATTAGTCAGTATATTACTATTTGTTAACTGCGAATGATATTGTTACGAAATGTCCAGGCACGATAGAATAGCTTCCCCGCAAAGCAGATTTAATGTTGCCAGAAAAAGGCAAGGGAAGGCATGGTTGCCACATTTGGCCAGAAATCGCCCATTTAGCGACATTTGGCGACAAAATTGGCGATGTGCCATAGATGGATGGAGAACCTTTTGGAACAAATTATTACTGATTTAGCCCAGAATGTTCTAGAACGCAAGCCAAAAGCTGTATAAACCCTGCTGGTTGGCGGAGAATCAGTCAGTTCTTAATCTGTCAAGTAGATAGTCAGTCAGTGGGCCAGTGTCTCGCAGTCTAGTGCCGAGTGGGTCATCGAGTGCATCGATAGAGTCTCTTAGTGTGTCGCGAGTTAGCGCATCGTCGAGTTTTATCTTAGTGTGTGTTGAGCTCCGAGAACGAACGAACCGAGTCTGGAACTGTACTGTAGTGTATCGTCCAGTGCATCGCGAGTTGTAGCGTGGAGAGTCTCGAGAGTACGTAAAGTTCCGAGAACGAACGAGCAGAGTCGGGAGTTATACTCTAGTGCTTTGCCGTGAAGCTGTCTTCACTGTTATAGCCTGATAGCCTGAAGGCTTTGTTGCTGATTGTGTCAGCGTGCTTGTTGTAGCTTTTCGACTGATTTTGGAGTGTCTTGAGAAATACTGGCCAATAAAGTGTGTTTCGATACTTCAACAAGTGTCGTCGTTATTCACTCTAAACCCACGAACCCTTAACGCAAGTACAAAGGGAAAAAACGTAACAATATTACTGTCCAATGCAGAAAGCATTTTAAACTGTTACTATTTAGAACAGGGGTCTCCAAACTACGGTCCGAGGGCCGAATCTGGCCCACGAGCTCTAAAGATCCGGCCCGCCAGGTGATTCTTTAAAATAATTTTATAAAATACTAAAGTAACAAATAACATGCACGTTAACTATTTTATACAACAGCCATGCATGTTCTTTATAAAACATATCATAAACATTATACAACTGTTTCTAAATTTACAATGAGTGACATACAATGACAATATATATAAAATATCTCATGTGGACACACATGACTTCCTCATACGTTCTATTAAATAACACGCATTTTTTGCCGCACTTCATTTCAACTTATTTGCTCAAATTGCGTTAGAGATATATTTCTCATTCAATCAACTCAGTTCTCACTTCACCGCAAGGCAAAAATACAGAAATTCTCAAAATGTCTTCTACAAAGCAAGATTTTAAAATGTAAACAAATGGCGGCTTCGTTAGGCTTAGTAGACTTGAAAAACGTTTACATTGTTCATAATTTTACTACTACTGCATGCAGATTAACTCAAGTCATAAAAACATTTTTGGGAATATAAGAACAACATAATTCAGTCACTTACAATTTACAAACATAAGAATAAAAAAATGAGCTCACTGAGACGGTTAACAGAGCTAATAACCGATATATCTAAATATATATATATAGAGAGAGAGACTTTAAGCGCAAAAAGGGAGGTGCATAAGTACACGCTATTGTAGTCCCATATACTAAAATTCAACGTTTCGAGGCTACTTGTTTTTCAGTTACGCGAGATACATACATACGTACCAACGTACGTACAGACGTCACAAAAAATCTCTCCTGAATCCATTTTACAATGCGTTTTAGTAAAAAGAGTGTATCCATACGTACAGATGCCGAGCAAAAATAAAAAAAAGTCGTTTTAATGGATTCGAGAGAGGTCAAAATGGATATTTTTTTTAAATATGATATCCACAATATTTCGCGATTGCAATACTTCGTAGAAGGGAGTAAAATATTCTCACTATATTTTTAACAAGAAAAAAAGTTTCGTGTGTTAATTTTCCTTCTTTTATAATAGTAAGGTTGGCTTACAGAAATTTTCAGTAGTGATTTTATTTAACTCTTAATTTTTGTTGCGTATATGTTGTAATTTATTTTAATTTTGGAGCTGTGTTTCACACAACACTTGCCCTAAATATGAAGTAATTACGAGCGAAAGTTTGCACCTGATCAAAATGTAAACAGAATTCGCTGATAGAATGTGACAACGGGAAGGTAAATCCATTGGAAAGTAAATTACATACTAAACCCAAGAAATCTCTAATATTCCGGGAGAAAAATATATTTTTGCAAATGTTTAAAAACAGTTTTAAGAAATTTATGTTAGGTGAAACTGCATGAAAACCTAAAAAGCAAAGCTGTTCGTAAGATCATAGCGTTATAGATCCAATCACAAAAATCTTTTGCCTCGTTTAAAAACGTATATGCTGTTCGTCATAATTGCGTCGCCGTGGTATGATGAATTAATTGAATATTGGTTCTCGAAGCTTCGTTGAAAGAACCAATATGGCCCGCGGGCTAAAGGTTTTGGAGACCCCTTGTTTAACGTAATAGGATGCGTAAATTATACTCTTTATCTTCTTGATTTTAAAAAGATTTAAAAGGTTATACAAAGTTTCATGAATTTTAAACAAAACGTGCCTGTGAATTTTCTCCCTGATCGAAACTTTCTGCGGTTTGGTACCTTTATGTGAGTATATATGTTACTGTGAAAGACCGAAACTGGAGAATGTCGACTTTCACCGGAGAATGTCAACATTCACCAAATACGTCGGTGAAAGATCGAATATAACATTGCATTCTTGTACATTCGGACCCTCACCGGTGTATGTCGACAATCACAGATATGCTGTGGTGTAGGTCGAAAAGAGAGGCGACTAGCTGTTTCCCATAAATGCAGTTGTAAAAGCAAGGGCCTCTTGTGCAGTTCAAAGTCTCATAATAGTTTAAGTTGTTGCAATTAATCAGATTTGAAACACATAATTTAGTAAGTTTTTTATTACTATTATTTTATTTTCTGATTTACTACGTACTATATAATTAAGTAAGTTTTTTAACTTCTATTATTTTCCTTTCTCATTTTGAATGTATTGTGTGTTTTAAGTACTTGTGTGTTTTTTCGCGACTGAATTACGGAGAAGAAAATATAATATTCTCATATATTCAACATTCACCATTAGTACATGGTGAATGTCGGCATTCACTGGTGTAAGTCAGAAATAAGAGTATTTGGAAAATATTTCGGACATACACCAAGCGACTATGTGAATGTTGACGTTCACCGGTGAAAGTCGACATTCTCCAGATTTCGGTGTTTCACCGTAACATATATATCATTGAACAGTATTCAGAATTTCATGAAATGAACGAAGATGTAATCATTTTTTCGTCTGGAACTTATTCATCGTGGCAAGCAACAGAAAATAACCTACAGTACCTTAAGTTATACTCTTCAGCTTCTTGTTATAAGACGGCCGTATGATATCTAGTTCACACCTTTTATGTTTGCAAATTGAGCAAGTAAACGGATGGAAACATCCGTTCACTTGCTACCTTACAATGTTGTGGAATTATTAACTAATAATTTCACAATTATGACTTAGACGTTAGCTTAACTTTAACAATCAGTCCTACAAAATGAAACAGCAGAGTGAATACTTATAGTTTCCAGATGTGAAAAAAAAAGTCTGAAAGCTTAGAGATTTTATATTAAGCCTATAGGGGCATTTTCAAGCCCATACATACATGTTTCCAGAGCATTTGATCTAAATGTTCCTTTGGGCGTTATTTAAAAGTAGCATATCTTCAGAATTCCCGATAGACGGTTTCGCGCGTTGGAAGTTTTTTCCCCCTTAAAGTGAGTGTGGCCATTGTTCGCTTTGAAATCTTTGATTGTGTTAATCAATTCGTTAATTTTAGAAAATATGAAATAGACAATAAAACAAGTACAAAATCTGGGCTTCCAAGAACTCATATTCGGATGAAGAACTATGTTATTTAAAATTTCTCAGTGCGAGAAATACGCATGCATTCATGTAGATTCTTCCTATTTAGTTTCTTTAAATACAGAACGACATATAATACAGGGCGACAATATTCAGTGGCTCCAATTTCAAAAGGGAAGCGAACATTTATAGTGAACTGACCCAAAATGCCATTTCGAGATTCATAACCTTTCTGGGCTAAATAAGAGGATGAAAAGACGAAAGAAATGAAAGTCCAGAATTTACTCTGGCTACTACGGCTCAAACGCAACCGAGATAGGACAGTGAAGTTCATTAGACAATTAAAAGAAAAACGTTTCTTTTCTTGCAGATAATTCTCTTTCATGAAATGCAGTATAAAATAGAGCAGTGCCTTTTTTCTGATAAAACATTAAATAAAAATACCATTTCTCGAATAAAAAGTTTCAGTTTTATAATAACAGATGTTTTAAGATACGTTTCAAAGAGCAATGCTTTATTTATTACAAATCAGCTGTGAATTTATATCAATTATACTTCTTGTGAGAGCAAAATTATCATACATAAAGCAACAGCTTTCTTTAGTCAAATAATCGCGGCAAAAAGAAGGCGTTCAAATTCGTTATATTACTGTACTGATTGATATGATTATTAAAGACACATAACAAATATAAAATAAATGTAAAGAAATTTCCACTAAAGGTCCTTCATTTGATAATCATCTTAAAACAATTATTGTAGTTAATCATTACACATTTTTCTTGCTCAGCTACAATCGCTTATCCTGGCCACTATTATATTCTACATAGCTTCCAATCATTCACGAAGGTGCCATTGTATTTTTCCTGTTATTCAGGATTTCAGAGCTAATTTATAATTATTAGACAACTGGCTGTTCTCTTTAGGGCTATTAGAAATTATTTCCGCACTAAGATAATATTTAAATCAGTTTATTTATATACGTGAAACACATATGTAATAACTTTAAAAGAGAATAGAAGCAGACCAAAGTAAAATTAGGTAAAAGAATATCCTTGTAATTGGCGTAGATTTAAATGAAATTCCATCGAAATAGATGGCGAACCGTTACATACCCTTCTTCGTCAGAAGCAAAAATATTTCCTAAAAATCGGAGAGTCAAGTCTGTGAAATCGCTTTTAAAATTCTAATATCTTAAATTTTAAGGTTTATTTATAATTTCCTTAGACAAATGGCACTAGGCTGATTTTAGCTTTGCTTCACCCTTTGGTTTTAGTATAAATTCGATCGTGGCTTTGTCTAACTTATTACATGTATGTCCGTGCATTTTTACTTCCTTGTACAAAGTAAAAAGGAAGTAATCGCTAAAAATTTCGGCTACCATATTTCAACGAAAATATTCATTTTGACCGCTATCGAATGCAATTTAACGATGTTTTTGCGTGACATCCGTACGTAAGGACGGAATAAAGAACTCTTTTCCCCCAAAAAATCATAAAACTGATTTAAAATAGATTCTGAAGCGATTTTTTCGTGGCATCTGTGCGTACGTACTTATACATATCTCGCATAATTCAAAAATGAGTAGCCTCAGAACGTTGAAATTTTGTATATAGGACTGCTACAACATGTAGATGTGTAGATGTGCACCTCCTATATTGGTTGCAATCTGCCACACCAAAATTATATATATATATATATACACAATCCAGTCACATTAATGTGACCACCACGTACTTTCCATGTCAGAGTTAAATAACCAATCACAGAAGGCAGGTGGCAGCACGGTGCAGTTGAGCGTATATAAAGGGTGTGTGAGGGCTTCGGAAAACATTTCAATCGTTGGCGTAATGCAGAAACGAAGCGATTTATCCGACTTCCAAAAGGGCATGATCATTGGCTTTCGGGCCAAGGGTGGAAGCATTTCCGAAACGGCTGAGTTTGTGAACTGTTCGCGTGCCGCCGTGGTAAAAGTGTACCGTGCATGGCAAAATGGGACTGTCCAAAATCAGCGACGTGGCAAATGTGGTGCACCACGGGCCATAGATGACAGAGGCGAACGACGGTTGCGGAGATGCGTTCGGGCAGATAGACGGGCTACCGTTGAGCAACTGACCACCAAAATGAACCAAGGGGCTACCAAAAGTGTCTCCCAAAGTACTATTCAGCGAACATTGCTGCGTCTGGGCCTCCGAAGCAGACGCCTGGTTCGTGCACCTATGCTGACTGCTGTTCATCGACGGCGAAGGCTAGAATTTGCACGCCAGTACAGCAGCTGGACGTCCACTGAGTGGCGACAGGTTGCGTTTTCGGATGAATCGCGTTTTATGCTCCATCGGACAGATGGACGTTGGCGTATAAGGCGTGAAACCTCTGAAAGGAACCACCCTGCAACCATTGCCGGAACGGTCCAAGCTGGAGGCGGGAGCATTATGGTCTGGGGAATGTTTTCCTGGCATTCTCTAGGTTCACTGATCATTGTGGAAGGCACAATGGATCAATACAAGTACGCATCTGTCCTTGCGGACCATGTTCACCCCTACATGCGCATTGTTTTTCCTCAGGATGATGGCATCTTCCAGCAGGACAATGCGAGGTGCCATACAGCTGCCAGTGTACGTGCGTGGTTCGAAGAGCACCAGGATGAGTTTACCGTCCTCCCCTGGCCAGCAAACTCACCTGACTTAAACCCAATCGAGCATCTGTGGGACCATCTCGATCGAGTTGTTCGCGCCATGGATCCTCAACCGCGTAATCTAGCGCAGCTGGCCACGGCATTAGAGTCGGCATGGCTCAACATCCCAGAGAACACCTTCAGGGACCTATGTGACTCTCTTCCTGCATGTCTCGCAGCAGTCCGCTCTGCGAAAGGTGGTTATTCTGGCTTTTGACAGATGGTCACATTAATGTGACTGGACTGTGTATATAAATGATATATATACTATGTTACTCGGCTCAGTGAGCTCAGTTTCTTTATTCTTATATGTTTGTAAATTGTGCATTTTTTGCTTTTAAAATGATTGAATTATGTTGCTCTTATCTTCCTGTTAAGGGTTTTATGCCTTTAGTTAACTTGCATGTTATAGTTGTAGCATTATCAACAATTTAAAAGTTGTTCACGTACGGCTAAGCCTAATTGTTTGGCCATAGCAGCCGTATTTGTTTACATTTGCAACTTGGCAGAATATTGGCTTTGTTGTCAATCTAGAGATAATAAGCTTCGCAAGAACAAAGATAACCCCTTTATTTATTATCGAGAATTAAAATGTGCTATCGACGAAGTAGATTTAATTCAATCCAATAAGTTTAAATGAAAAGCAAAATGCGCCTAATTTAATATTCCGTTAAAGGAAGTCATATAGTGCACACATCAGATTTTTGTTTTTAATTTAGGGGCTGACTTGGGACATCCTTAGCCAATGCAACGCCTTTGGTAAACACATGAGACAAACGGCTAACACGCTTCTGCATCTTCTAACCCACTCTTCACGGGCATTCGATTCAGACTTGGTTATCTCTAGGCGGCCTTAGAGGCATAATCTTCATGAGCCGGAATATATTGAGTAATATTCTGAATAATCTCGGCAAACATAGGGAGTTGGAGTCAATTCTTTGCAAAATTTCTTTGCTTCTGACGAAGAAGGCCGTGCATCTATCCGCTTTGGAAGTCGATAGAGTTTCAACTAAATCTGCACCAAACACACGGTTGCCTAATTTTAGTTAAACTGTACTTTAGCTTCATTTTCTGTTAAATGTTTTTATTACTCTTTTTAAAATTTTATTTTATTGTATTGATGTTACAAATATTTTCCTCTTCGTTCGATTATGCTGTTCATTTAATTTTCGGAGAAATGATATTTTATTTATTTATTCTTTATCCCTCAATCCTCTGCAAAGAATTGGAAAAAATTGTTTTACGTGCAATAAGAATTTAGTCCAAGTAATACGAATTACAAGTAAAAGAAAGTTTTATTGGAATAAAACTAATCAATACAAGCTGGATACCAAAGATACGTAGTAGTTATTGTTAAAAAACTTCACACGTGGTAATTACTGATTCATAAATTAACGCGGTATTTAGTAAAGAACTAAAGTACCTATACTTCTGCAAAACGTTCCAAGCGGCAGAAAGTTTGGAAGCAAGTGCACCATTCGTAACCATCATCTGTTCAACGTAAATAGAATAAAACAAAAAAACACACGCACACAAAAAAAAAAAGAAATATAAAACCTGAAAGGTTTCAGATTTTAACAGTCGCCCAAAAGAATTTTTTAAGATTTTAACGCTCCCCATGAGCTCACAGTCTCCCAATCTGCTGTTACACTCCCTCCCACTAACCCCTTCTTTTCTTGTCTTTTTAGCTTCTTTTTATTAAGCGTCCTTTTCCTATAACTTACGCAATATACAATTGAACAGCAAAATTACAAAAAAATTAAAAGCTGTATACGTTTAGAGTTCTACAAGCAGAGTTTAGTGTTGGCATACATTTTTCTGTTTCTTTCAGTCTTTTCTCAGTTCATCATATCAAAGTTCAGTTTTCTTACTAAGATGACTTTAAAACACTTTTTACTGTCTTCTATTATTAACGTTTTGTGTGTTTACTTTATTTATTAAATATCACCTTCTTGGCGCTTACGCCCCATAAAATTCGGTTCAATAGCAAAATCACAAAATATTAAAACATTGTATCTTTATAATTTCCAATATACAATCTCGCCCGCTAGAGATAACTTTGTTCAATACAGTGTTGCCCTTGCTCGCTTTGAAATTGCTGAATTTGTTCAAAAAAAATCATTAATGTTCTACAAAATCTGAAAAATAAATTGAAATTTAAAATTCGGACTGCTAGATACCCATGTTCGGTTAGAGGACTACGTTATTTAAAATTTGAAGGCTCTAGGTCCCGTTGTTTTTTCACGACGCGAGAAACATGCATACCATTCATGCGGATTCTTCGTTCTTTAATTTCTTCAAATATAATACAGGACGATAATGTTTGGTGGCAACAATCTGAAAACGGGTACGCCGTTTTTTGTGATCCAATGCAAAACGCCGTTTTGAGATTAATACCCCCTTTCCAACTAACGCCCCTTTTGAGCTACTCAATTAAATTAAAATATTAAAAATTATAACATTAAAAATGTAAGTAAATAAATAAATAAGTAAATAAAAGCTTATTTCTCACATTTTCTGAAAATTTCCAAATTATCTTTTCTTGACATACCACTGTAATAATAGCAAGGAAGACTTGCCAGCTCTCATTACTAGTAAAACTTAATGTTATTTAAATAACCAGAAAAGCAATCACATCATTTCCAATACTAAATTACCTTATAAATGTAGGATATAGTTGTATTTACGAACTATAGGAACAGTGCTATTGATGAGAACGGTAGTGACATTTAGTAATTTAGTGACGAAAACACGCGAATATAATAAACACGATGATAGCACATAAAAAGAAATAAGAAGAAAACAAGAGGAAGAAAGGTCTGTCCATGACCTCATAAAAACGGAATAACATCATATTAAGTGGAATCACATCATAAAAAGAATTCTATGTTTTTTGGTTTTTCCAACTTTATCATCATTCCCGTCTAGCGTCTCGTCTGCCGAAGATGGTCACGTGATCTAGAGGTGAGCGGGTTGCCATTATTAATTATAAATGAAGCATATCTCACATATATTATCAATTAGAGTTCTCATTCAAGACAGCACCAAAATTCCGCCCGCCTCAGAATCAAATCATTCACTCAACAAGACCAACAATAAAATCTTGAAATATAATTTTGAGAATCCAATAAAGATGTGAAAAATCTTCATATGGAAAAGCAAAAACCTTTCATGGGAGTATTAGAGTTTGGAATAGCTTATCACTATGAGTACACGTTTTGAATGCTGGCTGCTATGATCCGATTGTTACGAAAGAAAATCGGAGAAAAGTTCGCAGTATAAAGGAAATCCGATTTCATTTGTATTATGCCAACTTTTCTCTTTTCGTTCCCTTGTTAAATATATCCCCTTTGCTCTTGGAATTTTCTATTGATTTTATTATTACCAGAACATACTCAAAATAAAATCCTTTCGCATCAGAATGTGTCTGCATTATCATTTAAAGTAAAGATATTCCTCAGGGGCTAATCACGTTCAAACATCGATTATTAGAAAAGAAATAAAAAGATATTTCCTTTCTGTTTTCTGTATTTTTTTGTTTTCAATGGAAGATTCCTGAGTTCCTAGAGGTAATTTGCATTCTCTAAAAAAATTCTGAATGCATTTTAAATTCGAGAAAAATTTAGATGACGGAGATCGTTTGTGTCATAATTTGTAGGTGCCATTTTTAGATCAAAAGAGATTTTCAAAAAGTCTGTGTAGCGTTCTAGTTACTATTATGCAATGAGTTTTCTCTTTAGAGATTAGATTTTTTTTCTCTTGTGCATGTTTTGTAATAGAAGTAGCATTCATTTCGACTGAGAAGATATAATTTTAATTTATGTTTTCAATATAATAATGACTGAGTAGGTATTATCAGGCTTCCAAAATTGGAATATGTGAAAAATCGATAGGAGTCTCATAGAATTTCTTGCCAGAATCAGTATTCTAAACATAGTATTACTTACCAGTTTCATCATAGTATTTGCACGTTTGTCTATAGAATATGAGATTAAAAGTAATATAATATTGATTTTATTACTTTTTATTACTTTTTAAAGGTTTTCAATTTGAACGTTTCGGTGATGTGCTTTGCATTATATGACTTGAATGTGAAATACAATCATATAAAAAAGCAGTAAGACACATTCCCTAATGTAATATTTTATCAAATAAACTGGCAGATAAACAACTTGCTGGTGTTAATTAGCAACAATAAAATAAAAATCAAAATGAACAGTGAATTTAAATTTTAAATTCCAGATACAGCAAAACAGAACAAAAAGCGAAAAATGTTCAAAATACTGTATAAAACTGAGAGTGGGTCAAGGAAAAAGCAAACAATTTATAATGTTAAAATACATTTCTCATGACACCTTCATCAGAGGAATGGTGTCCCAAGAAATATAAGAGCTAAAGACTGTTTCTCAGATAACAAATGAAGAATTTAGTAAGGCTAAACAAATTAAAAAAGGAAATCTGAACAGTTTCAGATGGTAAAGGTCGCCTAAAGAGGTTCGTTAAGTTTTTTTGCGCTTTCGCTGAGCTCGCAGTCTACCAGTCTTCTGTTACATTCCCTCCTGCTAACACACTTTTTTGTACTTTTAGCTTTATTATTAAGCGTCATTATCTTCGCACTTATGCTATATACATTTCAACTACAAAATTCCAAAATTTTTAAAAGCAGTATGGAAATATAAGTTTAGATTTCCCGATGCAGCTTTAAGCGTTGTGATACATATTTTTCTGTTTTCTTCAGTCTTTCTCAGTTCATAATATCAATGTTCAGTTTTCTTGCTGAGATGAATTTAGAAAAACGTTTTTTTCTTTTTATTATAAATGTTTTGTGTGTTTATTTATTAAATTTCACGTTCTTGACGTTTATGCCACATAAAATTCGGTTTCAATTTCAAAATCACAAAATATTTAAAAACATTATACCTTTAGAATTTCCGACGGATAGTCTTCCGAGAAATAATTTAATCCGAACTGTGTTGCCACTGCTTGTTTCCAAATTGTTGAGTTTATGAATCAAAAGTTCATTAAAAGTTTACAAATGTTAAATAAGTAATAAAACAAATTCGAAATTCAAAATTCAGGCTTCCAGGTGTCCATAATCGAATGAAGAATTATATTATTCAAATTTTGATGGCACTAGGTACCGTTGTTTCCTCACAGTGCGAGAAACATGACTACATTCATGCAGATTCTTCATTATTTAATTTCTTTAAATATAATATAGGGCAATAATATTTAGTGGCAACAGTCTGAAAAAATGATACATTGTATTTAAGTGTTTCGACGAAAAATGTCGTTTCGAGTCTAATATCCCATTCGAGACTAACGTCCCTTTTGGGCTAACAAAAATTAGAAAAATCTTAAATCGGAAAAAAATTGAATTAAAATTACACATTAGGTGTCCAACTGAGAGAGAATCTATGCGTGAAAACGACAGCACTTGGAAAAGCTTTTTTTTAATACGTAACAATCGAAATTATAAATGGCCATTGTACGTGGTTGGAGCTTTTGCGAAATTTTAATACAGTGAGAATTAAATGCTAGAATGCAAGTAAAGACACTCTGAATAGATGAAAGTGTAAAGTGGACAGCAAACTAAACTTTCCTAAGGCTGAAAATACTAATTTTATATATTATAATTTACAATAAATCATAATCATAATGATATACAAAAAACTGTACAAAACTGTATAAATAAACCAAATAAAATTTTAAGGGAAAAAATGCATAAAATTTATTATAAAAGTTAGACAAATGGAAAAGTTAAAACCTTAGAATCTCAGAAAAAATCTATACAACCCTACACTTATCTGCCAGCATGTAGAGACATTAGGTATTTTTGGAAGCAGAAGATGTGAAAAATGAGCAGTGTCTTCTTCGGGACTCGAACCATGGACGTCTAGAATACGCGCCGAAAGTGCTGACCATTACACCACGAAGGCATGCTAAGAAGGCGGGAGAAATACCTTATCTACTTTGTCTTTTAGAGGGTGACTGGGGATAAGGGGATCCAATTGGCCGAATCCTAGTGTTGGAGAATCATCATCCACCCCCTGTTTTAGTTCGGGCGCCACTGTAGAGACATTAGGTAAGTTTTGGAAGCAGGAAATGTGGAAAATTACCAAAGCCTTCCCCGGGACTCAAACCACGGGCTCTCGAATACGCGTCGAGCGTGCTGACCACTACACCACGAAGGCATGCTACGAAGGCGGGAGAAATACCTTATAAGCAATTAGAAAAATGTAGGTATTTTAAATTAATTAAATATTTAGAAGTTTAAAGTCCCTGATGTATTTTTGATTTAATATGAATTAAAAATAAAAATAAACAAAGTAGAGTTTGAATTTAGCAAAGTGAAAATATTATTTGCTTTGCTAGTAGCATCCATCAGAGTGTGTTTAAAAAATTAGGAAAATGTGGCCCTTACGAACTTATTTGAAAAATTATAACATAGCATTTAGTATACGGGAAAGAGAAAAGAGCAATTTCAAATTCCTCTTTCTGATAGGTTGCAGGGTAGGATGAGATAGTTTGTAATTAAAATAATTTATTTTATATGGCGTTTTAAGGTTTTAAAATTAAAAAAGTTCATTAATTACTTAAAGAAGATAATATTATAAAATTATTTATTCAAATTCTACCATATAATCTGAAAAACTTTGGGAAAAAATTTGTTAATTCAACTGTGATTAAAAAATTCCAGTCTACAATTCCTAAAAGTTTTAGGCATAATCGTTCAAGCAGATTAATAGTTTAATTAAGCAAGATTAAGCTGATATGTATAATTTAGTATTTTGTTTTATAAAAGTGTTTGGAACTTTGTTGTTTTTGAATACTTTAATTAAGAGTTCTTGTAAAATTTCTTTATTGTCAATACATATTTTTATAACTCTGGTTGTCTAATAAATTGTACTGTTGGCAATATTTTTTCTGGAAATATCCGAGGGCCAAATAATTAGTTTAATGGCTTTGAAATTAAATAGTCTTCTTTTGTGAAACTTTTCTATATTTTATACTATGGATTTGGAGACCTGGATATTAGTTTTATATAATTTAAGACAATTAAATTAAATGAGGCTGTTTCACACTTTCATTGTTATTATTAATGTCCATAGCCCTGTCAGTATATCTAACTGAAGGCAAATTTAAATTGTTCATGAGTATCGAATTTGTAGATAAATTTAAATTATGTAACAAAGAGGTTACAAATAACAATAAGATGACGGAGCAGCAGTAGTATCAATAGCACTAGAATAAGTTATTCTCTTTAAAGTAGCACTAATCTGTTGGTAAAGGTGATCTTAAAATTTAATGATTTGTTAACCGGGTACATTTCATATAGGTGATCGATGTTTCTAATTTAATAATTTCATTGATGGCTAGGACTAGACTGTCAAGCTCAAAACCTGTTGTAAAATTCTTTCAAGTGTAACGAAGTGTATTTAAAAGTCACAGCAGTTACTATTCTTGTTATGATTTTTAGAAATATTTTAATGTATTTTTGGTTATTGGAAATAACTGAATTGTAAGCTGCATAATAAAGCACAAAACAGGAAATAGCATAAAGTACAATATTTTCAATCAATCTTGAAATAGAAAGAAATTAAAACAAAATATTACTAAATAAAAATCATAAAAATCGATAATTCTCTGGTCTTCGTCAAAGAGCAGCGAAAAGAATCATCACGCAAATAAGTTTCTGAATTTTATCTGAGCTAGTTGCAAAACAGAATAGGAAACAAATCTGTGAGCTCCTTTTTGCTTGTGGCATCATCTCCTCCGGAACGAGTTTCGGAAGAGGTAACCCCGGATTCCAAATTTCTTGGCAAGCCATTGCAGAATCATTACATATTTTTGAAGCAGAAGAAGGGACAAATGAGTAATGCCCTAGCCAGTACTCGAACCACGGACCTCTGGAATGCACGCCCAGAGTGCTGACCACTACACCACGAAGGTACGCGAAGAAAGCGGGAGAAATACCTTATATCATTTCTACCATTATCATCTTCGTACGACTTTAATCAGCAAAGATATTAATTAAAAACTCTAAAAACGCTAATTTTCACACTCATTTGTTCCGAGTGGCAGCAGTCTCGAGCGTTTAATATAAAAATCTTCTTTATTTCCAAACGTGTTACCACTGCTCCCTTTCAGAACGTACAATTTGTTAATAAAATTTTGTAAGTTTTAGAAAATATGAAATAAAAATAGTATTTCTAAACATTAAATATATTATTATTATGTAAGGTCATATTCTGACGTTAAAGAAAGCGCGTGATGTCATTGTATGTTGAAAATGTTTTGTTAATGTCATCATTTTAAATAAGTAGCTGATGTTGCCAACTTATTTGTTTCAGGTTAGGATAATTGATACAATATGTCATTGCCAAGTTAATTCTTCTATTGACATTGAAGAAAAGATTTTACATTACATTAAATTAAAATCATGACGTCATAAGCATACGTATTAACCTGAAGTTTCAAAATTTTTTTTTTCTGGTTTCGCAACAAAAAATTATTTACGAAGTGGCTATTGCTTGGAAAGAATGAACTGCTATTATTCACACTGAAAGGCTTTCATGCATTTTCTTTTCAGGTTACACAGAACTTGTAAATATTGTTTAGCTCGCAGCCCGTTAATTAAATTTAAAATCAATTTTTTAAATAAAATTTAAATAATTTAAAAGGCTTTTTAAAACATTTCGTCAATATTTAAGCTGTTTCGACTTGAAAGAAAATATGTAGTTTACATTTTACAACAAATTTCAGTTTAAAACACTCTAAAATGAATAAATAGTACGTGGAGAGAGAAGATCAGGTTGAAAATTAGCGGAAAACAAATGCCTCGTTAAAATATTTTTACCAGAGTGTTTCCCTTTCCTTTAATTAGACCTAATTTTGAGTCAAATGAAGATTTAATGAAAATTAATTAGATTAAATTATATTTAGTTTCATTTAAATTTCTCGAAGGAATTCTTGATTGTGATTTCATATTAAGAGTAATTGCCTTTCTCCACGTATTAATAAATTTTATTATGCATTGAATTAAAGCTTATTGTAAAATGTAAAGTATAGATTCTCTTTTTATCCTTTCCTTTGTGTAGGGTTAGCCTGTAGCCTGATAAATTAAAAAAAAAAACTTTTTTTGAAACAATTAATTTTCGATTTAATTGTTTGATTGGTGTTCGCCGATAACATCGCGGAAAAAACATCGCGGATGTTTTAGAACTGCGATGTTTTTCTCTTTGCTTTATTTTCTCCCACGATGTTTTGTACCACGACGTTTTCGCCTTGCGTTGTTTTCTCCGCGACGTTTTCGCAGCAATGTTTTCGGCTGTAACAGTTTGACTACTATTCCGTTTTGCAGTTAATCTAGGTATAATACAAAAATTATTTGATAAATAATTATGTTTCCAATTTTTATGATGACGTTTTCATTTAATCGCTTCGTACGTAATTTTAAATTTAAAACACTTGAGAAAGTAATTCTATTATCTTATTAATTCTATTATCTTATTAATTCTATTATCAATAGTGGTCAATACTTTCGTTGAAATATGATACCCGAAATTTTTCGCGACTACGATAACTCCTTTTTACTTTGTGCAAAGAAGTAAAAAGGGGAAAACAATTCTGTATTTCCCTGTTCTATTAGTCCAATTGATGAAATTCAACTTGCGTATTTCGTTTTTCGAAAGCCCACCTTAAGATATTTATTATATTTTTATGCAGCGTTATTCTAGGGTAAGCACTTTGAAACAAAATCAGACTTTTTCAAAATGACATGCGAATTTGTTTTTACATTTTGATTCTACCGTCAAATTATGAGTGCCAAGTTTTTTAAAATACGCAGCAGCAGTAATTTTAAAAGTTAGCAGTCAAATTTTAACCCCGCAGTGTTAATGAATTTAACATATATTTAACAAACTCGAATTTTAAATAAATTTGCTTAATTTATTGCTTCAGAATTCGAAATTTAGGTTTAATTCAAGTAACAGTCATACATTGTTTTGAGTATTTCTAAAGTAAACTTTCATAAATTTTTCGAAGAAACGTTTAGAATTTTAACCTATAAAAGCTGTATAATCACTTTAAAGTAGATGCACTTCTAGGCATACCTGCAAAATTCTATATTTTTGAAGATGTATATACGAATATATATACACATTAGGGCGTTTTGAAATTTGGCATATTTCTTATAAGCGATAATAACGCCACATGTGTTTAGCATCACTGTTACAATCTACAATGAATTGCAATAGTTTATTTTCAACTTAAGTTTTAGAAACAAAGTTTTACTGAGTATTATTAATACGCAAGTTTTTTTTTATTCTCATTTTTATTGATCGAGCATAATTTAGGCACATGGCAGTGTGTCCGCCAAGTTCGGAACAGACGTAAAAGGAAACAGCCAGACACTGGCCATGTGTGTCTTACACAAACCATCTCGAGCTACTTTAGACACCCCATTACTCAAAAACTATTAGGCTCACAAACTTGCAATTTTGCTATGTGTTTAATAGAGCTTCCTTGAACACTTAGGGCCCACCAGCGGTCGAGCGGTAAAGACGCTGAACACTGGTAGTTCGGTCCGAGGTTCGAATCCCGCGAACGGGCGGGCTGCATGGGCGTTTTCGTGGTTTTCCCCATGTGTAACGTGTATACGAGCCAGTTTCCCTTAGAAAGTCCTCCACGAAGGCATCCCTCCCTTTAGGCAGATAGCCCTCGTGTGCTTTCTCATAATTGAATAACCTAACCTAACCGTGAACACTTAGAAACCTAAATTCCATTAGTGTATCTCTTACAGTTATGGAAATATTTAGATCTGAAAAATGCCATTTTTATCACTAACTCATTGACACACTCATCAAAAAATTAGACCGCTTCGAAATGACTTGGACACTTGAAATTTGGCATCAAGGCAGATCATTAGGCATATACAAAGGAAAAATCTAAAACTTCAAAAGGTTGCATTAATATTGAGGTTAAATCAAGTAATACTTATAACGAGCATTCGACAACGCCACCAATAGATGGCGTTGCACCGATCGTCGGTTTCCGCACCACTCAGATGCTAGTCAACATTGCCAAAAGTGAAGAATAAAAACCATTTTATAACAGATAAAATGATAACGCATAGGTAGAGTGCAGGACCGGCTCTTTTCTCATTTTGGTAGTGGGCCGGGCCTAACTATAGTGACAAAAGTACAGAGAAATCGGGAAAAAAATCTAAACAGCTTTGAAACGATAACAACGTTGCCCTTCTGTAACTCAAGGAACAGGAAACGTGAATTTATACTTTGAAATAAGATTTGAAAATTTATATTGTTTAATAATTAAATTTCTTAAAAATTTATTGTTTACATTTTTACGTCCCTTTAAAAATCTGAAACTTCAAAAAAGTATGTTATTGTAAATTATATTATTATAACTATATTATAAAGTTAATTAATAAGCCGTAAAGCCCTATACAGAAAAAAATCCAATGTGAAATAAAAGGGCAGAGAACACTTATCAGGCAAAGAAAAAAATCTATCATTTACTGGCAAAAAATACGTAATAAATAAACTAATGGATAAACTGAAAGACCGGCTAGAGTCAGAAAAAGTTGTGAAATGGGTTCTTCAGCATAGCAAAAATATATCAAACAATTACCTAAAATTATTTGAGCCACTCCAAAACAAAATAACTATTATAGTTGAAAAATTTAACAGTATCGCGGCACATACAAACGTAAAAGATAAATTCAGCATTCTTGCAGGGAAATCTAAGAGCCCTACTACTATGAAAAATCATGCAAAGTATTTGATGCAGAAGAAACCATTGCAATAAATGAAGAGGGTCAAACTACCATATTTAACAGAAAGAACAAAAATTGGCAAACTAGCATGTCTTGGTCTTGTGACCCTAAATTATGTCTCTGAGATAAACACTTTATAAATCTTTTATTTCATTTTCATGAAAAGAAACCAGTGCAGCGTAAATGTAACAAAAAAAAGCAGCCAAGGTTACGCATTTGTGTTTAGATGCTTTTCCATTTAAGTTTCTAAATGAGAACATAACATCTAATTTAGCTTTTCAAAAATTAATGATATCATAACAACAACATAAATGTGAAAAAAGGCCAAGTTCGGGAGAAACGACGTTTAGCGTAGCCAGTGTCACCAACAAAAGAGCTGGGATCTAAAGGATGGCAAGTTCCATAGCAGTTCCATGGCGAATTCCATAGCTGTAGGAATGTACAACGTCCTTCAATTCATTTAAGAAACAATTTATTATTTTCTTTGATATCTAATTTATAACTTGGCTAGTTAATTTCTAATTGGAGAAGTCTAATGTTTAACATCATTTATTGACAATTAATTACGAAATTAGAAAGTAATAAATTGTTTTTTTAAATGAATTGAAAGACGTTGTACACTGTGCAAAAAGAAATGGGAAAGTTCTACATCTCCCGTTTTACTGGGCCGATTGACGAAATTCAACTTGCGTTTTTCATGTCACGAAAGCACGATTTAGGATATGTATTAGATTTATATATAGCATTGTTCTAATATAGGTATTCTGACACAAAGTCGGACTTTTTCCGAAATGACATTCCAGTTTATTTCCATATTTAGATTCTACTTCTGCTCAACTTACGCAAAGCTGCCAAGTTTCGTAAAAATTGCCCGAGTAGTTTTTTTTAAAAATTACTTCTCAAAATTTTAGCTCCTCATTGTTAATTGAATTTGGTGTATATTTATTAATATCTCTTTTTTATTAAGCTTACATGATTCTACCTTGCATATTTTGAAATTTAAGTCCATTCCAAATAAAGTTCCTCAATCTTTTATGACTTATTTTTAAAATTTGTATTTTTGAATAATTTTTATAAATTGTTTCAAAAAATATTTTGAAGTATAACTTATAACATTTTTGCCATCATCTTTAAGTAGATGTATTTTTAAGCGCACCTGAACAAAAATATAATTTTTTATTCAAAATTTACTAAGATATACGTAAATTTACATTTTGGCTGGTTTTGAAATTTGAGTATTTATTATAAGCGATAATAACAAAAATTTCTACCTAAATTTCTCACCACAAATTACAAAATTTAATATCTAAGCGTAATTTGAATCGTAGAATCGAAATTTGGAAAAATGCCGATTTTATGTCAAAATACTTATGTTAGGTCAATGCTATATTTAAATCTAATATATATCTCAAGTCGCGTATTCGAGACATGAAAAACGCAGTTTGAATTTCGTCAATCGGCCGAGTAGAACGGGAGATATAGAATTGTCGAAATTTTTTTCATAGTGTGTATTCCTTCAACTAGTATGATTATAGGAACTGCTACGGAACTTGCCATCCCTTAGATCTCAACCCTTTTGTCGGTGACACTGACTACGCCGAGCGTCGTTTCTCCCGAACTTGGCCCCTTTTTCACATTTATGTTGTTGTTATGATAAATATTTATAAATAATACATGAAAATCTACTGTATAAATTTACAAAGAATATTCATCAGAAGTTTAAAGATTTTTTTTATATCAAGAAATGTTTACATTAGCCAATTTATCTTCTGCTATTTTACTTTTATACGCAACGAAATTTATTTGTAGATTTGAAAACTACGCATCATATATGTTATCAGTACTTCTGAATAAGCCAAATAATACGCCAAAAATAAATAAAAATGCTATCTTCTACTACAGAAGTGTTTTACAACAACAAAATTTAATAGAATAAAAGATTTTATCTTATTTTATGCGCTCAGCCAAGCCAACAAATAAAAATAGTTCTGAAAATGTTTTATGTTTAAAGATATTTTGTGGCATTCACTGCATAATAAATTTTTAAACAAACTGCTGTTTATAATTGAAAAGGCCGCTGATATTATCAACAAAGGCCCTCTTTTTCAGAGCAAAATATATTTTTATGTAAATATTCGGATAAACACATTTTTAAAAGTTAAACTCTGGTTTGTCAAGACCTGAATATTAATCATTAGTAATATGATACATGTTGTTAATTACTAGAAATACAATAAGTATTGTTACATTTATTTTCACATTTATTATTCCTGTTATACTTATTGTTATACTAACTGCGGTACCCGGCTTTGCTCAGGGAGTTGATATGAGATTGTGTGATAATTGAAATAAAAGAATAAACTTTAAAATATAAGAGGTAGAACGTTTTTATTGAAAACATATTCTAACTATTTACAATACTTGTTAATAAACGACATTTTTCATTTTGTTATTCGGAGTATATATATACAATTTTTTCAAATTTCCTACTCGAAAGCAAGCTACGTATAGCTGACCGTGAGAAAAGCGGGAGTTTTTCAGGTTGATGGCGCAATGTTTTAAAGTTTGTCCTTGTGCTTTGTTAATTGTAAAACTATAGGCTAGTTTGACTGGAAATTGCAGTCTTTTAAATTGCAATGGCAATTCAGTAGATATCAGTGGTATTCTAAGTCTAAATACTGTGTGTCCTTTCCAATTATAAGTTCGCCTTCGATGCTGTGATTCGATAGCTGTTTGACGACCATCCATGTTCCATTACATACTTTAGAGTTGAGATTTGAGTGGTTAGGTTAGGTTATTCAATTATGGCAAAGCACACGAGGGCTATCTGCCTAAAGGAAGGGATGCCTTCGTGGAGGACTTTCTAAGGGAAACTGGCTCGTATACACGTAACACATGGGGAAAACCACGAAAACGCCCATGCAGCCAGCCCGTTCGCGGGATTCGAATCTCGGACTGAACTACCAGTGTTCAGCGTCTTTACCGCTCGGCCGCGCAGC
>KK120698.1:0-31915 GCA_000611955.2 Stegodyphus mimosarum | reverse complement strand
GAGACATATATATGTCTCTATATATATATATATATTCACTCTATCATTCGGCTCAGTGAGCTCAGTTTTTTTATTCTTATATGTTGGTAAATTGCGCATTTTTTTGCTTTATAAATGATTGAATTATGTTGATTCTTCTCTTACGTTTAACGTTGTTATGCCTTCAGTTAATTTGCATGCAATATTTGCAGAATTATCAACAATTTAAAATTGTTTAAGTGCGACTAATCCTAATTTTTGCGTACCATAGCAGCCATATTTGTTTACATTTGAAATTTAGCAAAACAGCGAATTATTTCTTTCCGCACCTTTAGTGTCTTTTTGCCGAGTGGGACCAACATTAAACTCATTTTTATGCACCTAAAAACTGCCTTCTTGCCTGCTGGCCGAATTGCTTGTTTTTGCGCAGAAACTGTGATTTTATTTCTAAAATTGTTTTTTTAATTGTTTTAACTGTATTGGTGTTTTATACTTTTCTATACCTTTCAGTTTTTTATGAAAATAATTTGAGTTTTTACGTATTTTTCCCTTGCCGCGAAGTTAGAACTGAAATTATTGAATGAGAACTATATCTCTAAGGAAATTCCAGGAATGAATAGTTTAGTGTTTCGTGTTAGGAGCAGATATTGTCGCCAGTCTGTCTCGGACAGAGAAGAATGTTTACGAGTAGCGCATGCGCATTAGGTAAGCGGCGGTGAATCGTCCGTGAAAGGCCGTTTCTTTTTTATTTTTTTAATTTCTTTTATACGTCTTTTTAGATTTATCATAGTATTTGAATAGAACATGTGGCAACGATTAGATAATTAGATAATTCTTCGGATGGTATAACTTTTTTGCATTCTGAGTGAATGAGATGCAACGCTGTTAAGTGAACCTAGCGCCAGAGTGTTGCTATGGTAAACAAATACAGCGAATTTTCAAGAGTGCATTTATTCTGTTGTGGTTTATGATTTATGGACGAAGTAGATTTAATTCAATTCAAAAAGTTTAAATGAAATGCAAGAAAAAATGCATATAACTTAATGTTCCGTACAAGGAAGTCATGTGGTGTACACATCATGTTTTTTAATTTATAGAAGGATGAAATTTAATGATGACAAGTTTATTGTGGTTATTTATACTAATTATTATACTTCGTCCGCTTCGATGGCGAAATGGAAAATTTTTAAAGGCCTTTATCGATGACCGTGAAGAAAATCCTCCGTCATCGGTAAATGATTTCAAATAATTGTATTTCTGAGAAAGTACAGATCATGAAGAACAAACTTTGATGACACGATATAATCATCTTTATTAATTAAACAAATAAAAAGAGATGAACGTGTAGAGTACTGCTAATGTTTTAAATGTCAAGGAAAGGAATTACCAGTCAGTCTAGTTAGATCAGTCTAGTTCACAACAGAAACTTTCTGGGTAAATTCATCTTTATTACGTCATAAAGAGTGACTGTGTCCTTAACATAGTGACGGAAAGATAGTTTAACAGAGACGAAAAGATAGTTTTTCAAATATTTTAATCTCAAAATATTGCATTTTTGAATGTTTCAAACTAATCACTGAGTAAAATTAATTCGGACCAATAATACTGTAGGAAATGGCTAGTTTGTAGCTGTAATCGTAACTCCATTAGCGCGACCTAGATGCGCGGGCTTAGAGTTATAGAAACAAATTGGAAAAACGTCACACTGTTCTCCAATCAGACCTTTACATTTTAAAATGTTTTTTCAGTTATTGTAAACCAATTTAGTTTAATTTTTAGTATTTTAGAGCATCTTTCACTTGATGTGTACACTTTCAAACATTTGTGGTATCTTCTATCACTGAAATAATAAATTCGTAGGCGCTTATCTTAATAAATCTACATTTTTTTTATTTCAATAAGCAAATTGTTAGAGACTGATTGAAGAACTAAACATTTATTGCGAATTTATTAAATAACAGAAACAAAATGTGAGGACAGCAATGGGTTAACATTACTTTCTAAATGCCCTCAGAATAAATATAAATTTATTTAGAATTTGCGTTATATCTCAGCAATACGTTAATTTTGTAAATAACAAAATTAGAAAGAAAGTAAAAGTTCCACCAGAGAAAATTTGTGCTATAAACTGCAATTTTCTTAATAAATTCTTAAAAATATATTAATTAAAAGAAGAAAGCAAAGCATTCATTAATTTTAAACACATTTATTTAATGACAGTTTTCATAAAAGCTGCCGACAAGGACTCCTCTCATCATATATAAATGTTTGAAGAAATTTAATTGCTTAATTTTAGCTATATAAATTCAATTTAACAAAATTTTAATGGATCTTATAAATGAAAGAAAATAGCTCCCAGAATTATTTAAATACTTCCAACGAATAAGGAGTTTTTAATGGAAAAGTAAATTATTAAAATCTCATTTAATCCACTCATTTTGCTGCAACCATTATTTAACTTCCGAAAGCGAGAAAAACGTTTATTCTCTTATATTTGCGCTAAACGTAGCCCGTATATAACTCTTACGTATGCTGTGAAAGGCTTATGAGAAAGGGAAGAAAATATAATGGATTTGGTAAGACTTCTAACGGATGACTCTAGATTTCATAATGCTTTTCAAAACGTTTCCTGTTTTACGGTCCAGGATATTAAATTATTCCAAATATGCAATTTATAATACTAGGCTAACATATTACAACTACACGAAATATTCTACGTAGAAAAATAAAACTCTAACGTAGTTGATATTTTCTTTTGTAAGGAAATATCAACTAGGTTAGAGTTTTACTCTTGGAATATTTCCTGCAGTTATGCTTGTTCACTGCATTCATTTTTCACTTAGCTTAAAATTCAAGTAGTAATTTAAACATGAATTACTTGAAATAAAATGATCAAAAATTAGAATGAACAATAGCAAATAATATCATAAGAAATTTTTAATTATAAATAATAATTTATTAACCAAATAAAAACTCTGCATGAAGTTTAAATTGCATGCTGATTGAAAGAGCAGTTTAGATCGCCCTTATGTAAACATTTGGTATGTTTTTAAACTTCGGAATATATTAGTGATATTTGTGAATATCATAAATTCTATCACCACAAAAACCAGAGGTAATTGTTTCATCAATTAATTTCATGAAATATGAAAACCTGTACGCAATGTGTGAAACCACTGTACGAGAAATATTTAAAAGAACAAGTAAAATTGTAATTTTCAAATAAATGAAAAAGTATTTTGAGATTTTGGTATGCAATCAATAAAATCTAGTCTAAGAAAGGTTTCTCAAGTTAATTTTATTTGTTTTTTAAAAAGTATTACTTACCGTTTTCTAAGATTATCATTGACACAACATCTAACAAAATTAACATTTTAGTTTGACTTGGCATACATTATATTTTTAATACAATGTAATTCATACTTTTCTGCAAGACAACATAGCAATTGCAGCATATACGTATATAGAAACTATGATTCAAAACTCTTTGTGCACAATAAATGGCAGGTCTTGAAAAATCAAAAAAACCGTATAAGTACGTATGTTCAGTAACGCACCTGCGTTGCTAGAAGTAAACAAATAAGGACTAAGAAAGGACTACAATGAAAATTTTAAACACATGTATCAACCATATGTTTACAACAGCGCCGTAAAATGTTTACGTGAAAGTTTAAAGCAAGTACTCAAAGCATCCTTGCATTAGCTGTAAAGCATACCTCTTAATCTCACATAATAAGCTGGTGAATATGCACAAATATCTAGCTTATTGCAAACTCTTCCAGTTGCTTACCGATTCTCGTCACGACGTCATCGCCGAATTTATCGGTGATATCAGTAAAAACGTCATTGAGATAACATGGAATAAGACATCCGTAGGCCACATGCAGGTCGAAAATAAGAGCGAAGTAATTGCAAGCCCTGTTCAGCTCATCCTGTGGAAAGAGTTTTGATCAAATACTTTCATGTATCAGTGCTGAAATTCACTGGAGAAATTAAAAGCATTATGTAGCAATTATATAATATGTGCTGTAACACAATACGGTAGATTTGGCAAAAATATTTCTAAGGAAATCCCGCAAATCCACTTGTTCCTTCATAATGGATGAAGATATAGCCCAATCAAATGCATTGCAAATATGAATGCCATTATAATGAAGGTGAACTGTACAAAGCATGTAGCTCTAACCGTTAAACTTCCATACATGCCAACTCCCTCGGAGAAGGTAGCTTTATCTGTGAAGGCAACCGACAATGAGAAGTCCATCTTTGTGACATTCTACACATTAGCTGAAACCTGGGGTCTTTACTAATTGTATTCGTTGAATGGGAAATGAATGTAGTCTGTCTTTGTGCCACATATGCTATACGCTGGAATAAGAGACATCAGTTAATGCGAACACACTCGAGTTCTTGTACGCTGATAGCGTTTAGTTTGGCTTAGCACTAATTATTGTGAAGCTGGCATGCAAGGTCATATTCTTCTCAAACACAGTTCTGTCTGTTTTCTTCGAATGATCAACTTTAACAAAGTCTGAGTATATGGAATCAAGGACGTTTTTAGTACAATCATATCACGGCCCGGCCGTTATGTATTGTTGCACCATTGACGAAGGGCACACCTTAATCATCTCCACATCATTCTCATGTAAAGTCAGTTTCTCGCATGAGCTTGGTTAACGTTTCCATAGTTTGCTGGAAGAAGTGCCCCTATTCATTCCAGGTGATATTTATTTTACGAATGTGGCTTCCTGATTAATGTCAAACGTATCTCTCTAAACTTTATACAGCTTTTACGGACGTGAAAATGACGCCTTTCACATTATAATGGTTATTTCTATCAAGACATCTCGGGCAAGAGTTTCCAGGATTTTGGATAATTCCATGCGAAAGTAACGTCTTCGAAGTCCTGAGTAGATACCAGGCGTAAATCTATGTTCACCTGTAGCGTCTTTTAAAATATTTTATCTGAAGCTTCTTGTTTTGATTTTGAAATAACTAAAATGTGCATCACGTTTTATTCGCATGTTTATACTGCTGTCATAAACTTTGTATTATTAGTAGTTTAACAGCACCTACTATATTTACAGTTAACTTAAAAAAGGGCATGTTTATAAACATTCTATGAAGTTTATGATGATTGATTTTATAGATTAAGCGGTTTTTCAATATATTAAAAGAAACGTGTCGACTTGTATTTCGCACAGCGATGTATGGTTGGCGAAATGAAAAGTAGATGCGACGACTAAAATCTACCCTTCCACAAAGATGTAGAATAGACAATTATTTTCAGATGTAGCCTTGACAATATAAGTTCTTGCGAGAGATTAAAAAAAAGTTATAAAATCACATAACGATACAGGATAATAGACTCTATAGCGCGGTGTTTACTACTAGTTCGCTTCGAGTTATGTACGATGTGCTTATTTAATGACACTTCAGTCGCCCATCCATGGCTGAACGGTAAAAGCTGCTGAAAATTGGTAGTTGGGTCAGACATTAGAGTACCGGCGAACGGGCTGGCCGCATAGACGATTTCGTGGTTTCTCCCAAGTTTAACGTAGATACACGTTGGTTTCCTTAAAAAGTCCTCAAAGTGGCATCCCTCCTTTTTCGTGTACGGGGTACGTAAGAAATTTAAAAAATGCGAATGTAGCCTGAGTATAAAATTCTCCAATTCGTTAACAACATACCTTCATATACGATTTGCCGTCTGAAGACGATGACATGCCGATTGATAGAAAAACTGACATTCCACGAGAAATTGCCAAAAAATTGAATTCATTCTATTTCAGCATTTCGAAAACTTACTAGACGCTACAACATCTCACCTATAAAAAATAACTCTTAGATCTTAATTCATGGAATGTGTGAAAGCAGCTCATAAGCTGAATTTCGCAGATGTAATGCAATTTTCAGTTTCCATGTTTCTTGCACACACTTCTATTATAAGACTAACCGAAGTTATACACAGCACTAATAGTCCTCGTTGCGTGACGCTATCTACCTGTCTCTTTTCTTTAGTATCTTGTAAGGTTAAAGCTACATTTTAGAATGAATGGCCATTCCTTCTCATCAAAAAAACATTTTAGTGCTGTTTATAAGTTTCGTTTCTAAGTGAACAATAAGTTGAATGATGAAATGAGGAAAATTTAGATAAAAGGGATCTGAAGCATCATCTTTAAATAATAAGATTTGTTGATAATAAAATTTTCAATTTTTCTAACACGAACGTTGGCATTTTGCATGAAATAAACTAATATAAGCAATAGGTCTACAAAAATTAATATTTTCTCATATACGAACTAAATGAAAGCAATGACATTTCTTCTAAACTAACGGCAAAAATGCTCTTCCAATACGATGTTAGGTAAAAACTTTTTTTTAAAGTTTCCCATATACTTAAAAAAACTATTGCAAGAACAAACTTTTACTTTCTAATTCCAAGCAGCAGTATTGCCTCGGCAATTGGATATCTCCAATAATTTCCTCCGAAGTAAAACTTACGTAAACATTCACTTAGGGACCTTGAGCTTCCTCAAATAAAAGAGAAAAAAATTCTAGTAGAAAAGAAAATATCAAGCGAGAAATAAATTGGTTCTTCCCTCGCAGGATAAACAACACCCCGAGGAGTTACTTAGCATTAATGCTGTAAGAGCGGTAGACCATGAACTTAACTTAAAGAATCTGTAAACGAGGGCTCTGTATATTTTTCGCTAGGTAATTATAGTGAATTGGAATAAAACATTGAAGGTTTTTCCTCTTTATTTATTTAAGCATTGGATAAGTAAACATTACTTGGTTTAAGATGTAGTTAAAATTGCTCTTTCGAATTCTGCTTGTATCATCAAAGTAAGGTATGCTGAAAATCATGCTATACACTCTGAAATCAAAATATAAAGTGCTACAAAATAAATCATCTAATCTAAGACCTGAACTCTCGTATAATTTGTATACTCTGCCGAAATTTAGATACTTAGTTCAGATTTAAGGAAAAGTTTCAAAATAAAGTTGATAATTTTAGCGATTAAAGCTTCCATGTGAAGTAAACCGCTATAATGGGCATTACTGAACATTTAATTGTTACGCAACAGTTACGCATATTATTGGGAATTTGCAATGCGTCCAGTGCTAATGAGAACTAGTTCTCTTACAAAGGTCACAAGTGCATTCATCTAAAATAGCGTAAACATCCACGGCTTTAGTGCAATCAGTTATCAAAGCAGCTTAACATTAAATGCCCGACTGATCTGTTCTGGCCCTGACCTGAGGCTGTGGCTGGCAGATAGTAGATAGTCCCACCTCTGGGTAACTTATTCCGTTAGTTGCGTCAAGGCTAACTCAGGTCGGAAGTTGCTCAGTAAGTCAGTGTGGTTATCAAAGCAGCATACTATTTCTAAGTAAAATTCATCGAAATTTGTTTTAGTCTTTTTAAAACAAGTGTTCTTGCTTCAGGCAACTATTTTATCACATTACTCTATTCCTGCTATGAATAAAATAAAAACTGTTAAAGTATTTCTGATAATTACACTTAAATCGTAAGGGTATAACGTCTTCAGACTTTCCTTAAGTAATAACGATCTCATGCTGTCGAAAACTCTCAGATGAAATACGACGAATACGAAATTAATCGTACAAAAAAGACAAGTGTGCCTTTTTTGTACTTTTTAGTAAAATTTATCAGTGGAAAGACATTACACATTACATATGTCGAGAATAACATAGGTTTTACACACGGAAATTATCTCTGCAGACTTAAAACGTCTGGACACCACTAGCAAGTCTCAAGTCGCTCTTTTGTTTCTTATCGTCTACTTTCTTTACGAGTAAACTAGCGCCGGCGAGGTCAAATCCAGAAATCCATTTCAAACTTCCTCTTCCTGTCAGCAGTTGTATAGTTGGAAGACAACCCCTTAGGAACTGATCGAAGCGCCTGGTATATTCTCATGGAAAAAGAAACTTGTTAATTGTAAATTGATGCTGTAATATTATAGTACTAAACTTTCGAAATTAAGTTCATTGCAAAACTAACAAAGTTTTTATTTGTATTTGGTCTTTTTCATTATTTGAATTTTAGTAGCGGATTTTCAATATCATCTGTGTTTCTAAATTATGAACTGTAGTGACCATTTTTTGGTAATGGCATACGTTTTCGTATTCATTAAACAGCTTTGCTTATCAGGAGAAGTCGTCTGCGACCATTCATCGATAAAATGTTGAAAAACTTCGAAATTTACCCAAAGCTTCATTTGATTAATTATCTTTAATTCTCATTTAATAGTAAGATCTTTCGAGGGATTAAAATCTTTAATTTCCAAACCTGTGATTCCTCCCCCAAAATACTGTTGTAAATTAATCAGGCATTTGAGAAGAAGAAAATGTTATTTTTGAACTTAACTTCTGGTAACCCTAGAAATGCCAAGGTGCGCGCGCATCAACCATACCAACTACATCAACCATTCCAACTACGTCAATCACACCCAATTAATATATCCCGTGATACTCTTAATCCTTACTTCTTATTAAGCTTTCATATGTGCTTGTATGCAAACATTAATGTATCTGTCGCTTTATATTATTTAGTTACAGTTGAATAAACAAGATTTATGCTTAAGTATGCATCCTATCATTAATGGATATATCCCTCACACCAATGAAGTTTCGGAGATTTAACTGCTGATGCTGGGTGCACAAAAGGTAAGCTAAATTTTGCTATCTTTATTCTTCATAGATTATGAGACTGAATGTTGTAAATCCCGAAACTAAAATTTAAACTGTGCATATAATATATAAACTTTCTGAAACTGCTAACTAAGAATTAATAATGGCACAGTCAAGTCTTAAAGATTGTATGCAAATAACGAAACTGAATTCCGAAAATTATGCTACGTGGAAATTAAAGATTCAAATGCTTTTAATGCGTGATGGGTTAGATGATCTTCTTTATTCTCCCCTACCTTCTAAACCTGATGATGAATTTTTAAAGAGGGATAAACAAGCACGAGCTATAATAAATCTATGCATTGACGACTCTCAGATTATTCATGTTAGAAATGAAACGACTACTGCCGATACATGGCAGAAATTAAAGTCAATTCATGAGCGCTCCAATTTGAGGAGCTATTATATCTTCTGAGAAAATTACATTCTATATAAATGGCTGAACATGGTGATATGATCGCACACATCGCTCATATGATGGACTTAGTCGAAAGACTAAAAGCTATTGGTGAGAACATTCCGGATCAGCATGTAGCCGCACTTTTGTTAGTTTCAATTCCGGAATCATACAATAATCTTATAACTGCCATTGAAGCTAGAGAGGAAACTCGTATAACTACAGATCTTGTAAAAACGAAACTCACTGGCGAATATAACAGAAGACTAGAACAACAAGCAGATCGAAGTTCTAATTCTTCAACGGCGTTCAAATCTGCAATAAATGATAGAAATTATGATAATAGTAGACAAAAGAAATTCTGTACCTTTTGTAAACGCAGTGGTCATACTCGTGAGCGTTGTTTTAAATTGCAGAACAAAAGTAACAATTATTGTCCTGACAACTCGAAATCAGAAACTCGCGTGACCAAACATGTCGGAAAATCGAAAGTGAGAGACGCAGTCAATCCGACACTGACAAGCATGTTTCAGCGTCAGTCCAAAGTACTGTTTATGAAAAGTGTTTATTAATTACTCCGCGGTATTCCTCAGAACAAAATATAAATAAGAAAATTTTTTACGTCGATTCCGGCGCAAGCAGTCATCTAGTAAGAGATGAAAGTTTATTTACTGAACTGATATATGAGGATTCTAGAGCGAAAATCATTTTAGCCGATGGAAAAATTTTATATTCGCAGGGCAGAGGATTTGTTGACCTTGATTTAGAAGATGAATGTGGATTGCAGAAAAGTCGATTGACTAATGTTTATTACGTTCCTGATTTAAAGAACAATTTGATTTCTGTTAAACAAATTGCTAGTAATGGATATTCTGTTATTTTCGAAAAGGAAAATTGTTACGTAAAAAAGGATAGCCAATTAATTATGCGCGCATATTCTGACAATAACAGTTTATATAAAATTGTTTTAATCACAAAACCAGAAAGCGCTAATTTTGCAGTTGAATGCAAAAATAAAAACTGTTTACAAATATGGCATTCAAGATTAGGTCACCGAAGTTATGACGCAATCAGACAATTAATAAGAGAAAATCTTGCAGAAGGGATAAAATTAGATAATTGCACTCATAATGATAGCTGTTCAGAATGCATAAAGAATAAAATGCAACAAATTCCTTATCCAAAAGCTGCTAGTGTTCGAGCAAGGAAACCACTGGAACTTACACATAGTGACATTTGCGGTCCTATGCCTACTCCAAGTATTGGTGGAAAACTTTATTTCGTAACATTTATTGATGACTTTACTAGATACACTGGCATCTATTTGCTCGCTAAAAAGAATGAAGTTCTTAGTAAATTAAAGGATTTTGTCGGTATAACAAGAAATAAATTTGGAAGAACTATGCAGACACTTCGAACCGATAACGGCGGTGAATATACCAGCGAGAAAATGGAGGAATTTCTATCGAATAATGGCATCAAACATCAATTAACTGTTCCTTTTTCGCCTCCTCAGAACGGTGTGAGTGAAAGGAAAAACAGAAGCCTTATTGAGACGACCAGGTGCCTACTGTCCCAAAGCCGACTTCCAAACAAATTGTGGGGTGAAGCTGTAAATACAGCAAATTACATCCAGAACCGTCTTCCAACCAGAGCTTGTGACATGACTCCTTATGAATTATGGAGCGGAAGAAAACCTAATTTAGCTCATATGAAACAATTTGGTTGCACAGCCTATGCATATGTACATAAGGAAAATCGTAAAAAATTAGACCAGAAAGCGATTGAAGGAATTTTTGTCGGTTACGATCAACGATCAAAGGGTTACAGAATCTACACAGGTGAAAATCGAATAATAATCAGTAGAAGCGTTAAATTTGTCGAAGAATTAACAAAGAATGAAAATATTGAAATTTCTCTCCATCTAAAGGCTGAAGATGTTGAAAACGACGAAGAAACTACAGAAAAACACAAAGTTGTATCCGAGGTTGAGCCAAGACGATCGCAAAGGAAAACGAAAGGGAAACCACCAAAACGTCTAGGATACTTAACAAACACAACCAAAACCATACCAGAGAATTTTAAAGACTTTGATAAATTGAATTCCGAAGAAAAGGAAAAGTGGTTACTCGCAGTTGACGAAGAAATCAATTCCTTATCCCGAAATAAAACTTGGGAACTGGTTGAGCTTCCTGTAGGAAAGAAACCCATTGGCTGTCGATGGATTTTCAATCTGAAAGAAAACGAAGATGGAACTGTTATTCGTTACAAGGCGCGACTAGTTGCAAAAGTTACAGTCAAAAATTTGGAACTGACTACGATCATACCTTTGCACCAGTAGTTCGACATACAACAAATACTTCTTTAATTCAAAGGCAAAATTCTTCCGAGTAGTTTGATCGTTTTGGGGGGCATTCAACAAATTCAATGCGGAAATTTGCTGACTAACGTTGAATCTTTTAAGCAATAGCCCTTTTACATAGGTGTTGTCACAGCTTGCTTGTCTGGCATAATAATTTGAACTACGTCAGTTCTCAGAAGTGCCAATATAACGGAAACCCATTCTGATTGGTTTATATTGACATGTTTAGCTTGGCGTTCAAACATTACCTGATACTCACTAATATCGCTCTCTTCGGGGGATCTTCTAAATTTGCGGATGTTCTTGGAGATCAATGTGACATTTCCCATTCCTTCTTTACTCCCACCAATTAATAGATCATATATACTAGTGTCGTACAACTGCAATTTGGTTACTTCGAACTCACATTCTTCCCAGCTAATTCTATCCCACTTCTCTTCTTTTGCCCTCCTAATTCCATTTTTTTCTTTTTTGTCTTCGTACCTTTCATTGACGTCCCGTTTTCTAAAAAACATTTTGCAAATTCTTTCTCGTAGGCTTTGTTACCTATAATCAGCTATCTGAAATCCATTGTCTTTAACTCAGATACGATCTTTTCCCCTAAGTCTTCAGCCAATGTTTTAAGATTCTTTCTTCTCGCTTTTGGTAAGGATATCATGATATATCTGCAATGTATAACTACAGTTAAACACTTCTACTTTTTAATCAATAACAGATTTCATATATGAGGAGCCCAGTTTAATCTTAAAAATTTCACAACAAATTCAAACAAACCTGGGACACAATATTAGTCAATTTACACTATCGCAGACGCATTGATCGTTCAATTATAATTGCTTAAACTTGAGAATTTATGGTAACATAATAATATTTTATATTCAGACCATCAACATTTCCATGTATATTAATGTATGCATTCAAAGGCAAATTTAAGAAATATCCTCGTGATTAAATATAAGCATAAAGCAGTTTCAAAACAAGATTCTAAGAAATTATAATCCTTTCTTTTTAATATAGTCAATTTCAAACTGTTAATTTCTCATAATTCCTTACAAAAATAATCGTTTACCCCGCAAAAGTAAATCCTAATATATAATACAACTTAAAAACTACGAAGACAACTTAAAAATGACTTGCAGAAATATCAATTAAAATTGAGAACTTTCAGAATTATGATAATCCTTTTATTTTACATATTTTAACTAAGTGAGTATTACTGCTGTAGAAACCAACATAACACTAAAGACATTGAAACATCTGTAAATACAAATTCCTAAAATATGTCATACTACTTATTATTCCAAACACAAAATGAAATACAACACATTTTCTTGAAGCTTACAGTACGACAATCAAGCTAACTAAACGAAATTATAAGAAATTGTTCCTAATCAAATTACAAAATTGTCTTAAAATAATTTAATTCATTGCCTCAAAATAAAAATCCAAGGTATTTACCCTTTCGGATTCATGGACTTAAAACTCTAATTGTTGATGCTTGGAATACGATGATGCTGTTAATCGACATACACACCCCTACGATTTTCATGGACGTCGATGGTCCAGACGTTTAATGGCACTTATCATAACACCGATACTGCACAAATTCTAGGATGCAAGTTTTTCACTATAACAAACTTATGTTTGGACACTGACAATCTCAACGAAACGTTACGGCTCTCTTTTATGATATTTATGGGCACAAACCGTCCAACAAAGCTTTAAGATACTGTTGATCTTTGGACACTGACAGTTCTTCAGAATAAATGGACTTTTTGTTCTTCTCTATGTGGTAATATTTACGGACAAGGCAAGATCCAACAAAAGTTTAAGATGCTGAAATTGTTCGAACGATGAAGGTCTACTTCTTAAAAGATCAACATTTTGAACTACTCTACGTGGCAGTATTTACAGACACGGGACTGTCCAACAAAACTTGAAGATACTGATAGTCTTCGGACACTGACCGAATCGGACACCACTTCGGACACCGTCTTCAATACCCGGAACTTAAACCCCTAATTCTTTAAGACATCGAGAGTAAACACAAGATTTTTCATTTGATAACAACACGTCTAAACATGCTTCCGTGAGTGTTCATCCCATGCGCTACCTTTAGTATAATAAATAAACTGAAATATCGTTGAACTTTCTTAAGTTGATAGTGATTTGATACTGGAAACTCCCAGATGAAATAAAAGCATGTGTGTCTTTTGTATTTTTTATTAAAACTTAACAGCGAAAGGACATATTACACATCTTGGGAATAGCATAGTTTTTACAGAGAGAAATAATATCAGCAGATGTAGAGCGTCTCGACACTAGCGAGTCTCAAATCATTCTCCCCTCCTTATCTCTGTTGCTCTATCTAGAAGTAAACAAGCATCTAGGGAGGTTAAATCCCAAACCCCATTTGGAACATTCTTTTCCAGTTAGTTCCAGAAAATTCAGTTAGTTGTAAAACCAGCAGTATTTTCGTTTGTATTTTCTTTTTTTCATTATTTGTTTTAACGTTATTATTTTTTGACAAATTATTTTAAATTTTACTTTAATATTGTTAGCCAAGTGTATTAAAATATACATTTGAATACTAACAATAAAAATGAAAACCAAAACATGTTCAGAATTCTTATCCAAACGCAATGAAGAGCAATATCTTTGCATTTATTTATTGAATTTCTCTAGTGTACTCGAATAATTTAAGGAATACAGACTCTAATATCTATATGAAAAGAATATTATAGTTTTTGACATAGTTTGAAAACGAAACTTACAATTGAAATCTCTCTGTTATTTAAAATTTTATATCACATATTTTTGTTCTTGGGAGAAAATGCAATGATTTCAAAGTTATGGTGTTCCGACTAAGTGTTAAGCTTCCTTTTTCTCTCAGAAAACATCAGAAAAATCCATAAGTATTACGGTAGCCAAGTACTTAGTAACCGTTTGAATTATTTACAACGCTGACTTAAATTTTTCTACGCAAATAGAAATTAAAAATAGATGTTATTCACTTTAAAAAGGAATATGCACCGGTGTGGAAACAGAAGTATCTATTGATCTCCTGTAGATATCACTTCTCTTTAAAGACAATGCATATATTACATTATTGTTTCACTAATATCGGATTTTTATGAAAATCTCACAAATAACTTTTCTCAAATCATAATACCTCAAATATTCAAGTACTTTTGTTGGATTTTAATGTGCAAATAAAGGGGTGAGAATTCTAAAATTTCGTTTGAAATTCTCAATGACAAAAATATTAAATCATTATGACATTAAATGTATTAAAGTTGCGTGCTCATTGGGAAGAAATATTTAGCATACATTTCTATATGCATTATATAATGTTACTTATAGGTCTTGTGAAATAATTAATACAAGTAGAGGTAGAGGTGGGCAGAATACCACAACGGTTTTGCAAATATAGCTCCAGCCACATTAACTGTACAGTCTGAGAATTTGCTATGCCTATTGTCCTACTACTAACCTCTTCAGAGGACTTCCGGCTCGCCGTACATTTCGAATGTCTCCTTGCCACACAGACACAATCTGCTTATAAGCATTCAGGTTCTCTTCTTTCTTAAAATTTCTTTCTTACAACCGACTTTTCTTTTGACGTTAAAAATATCTACATTTTAACTTTAACCATTTTTCACACTGTTTTAAACCTATGCGATCAAAACTCTTTCCATTGTATTTGTTTTAGTGTAAACTATGAGAACTGGTAAATTATGAATTTGGAAAAATGTTGATGAAGCATAGAACAGGGTCATATTTATTCAAAATGACGATGTGATCTAATTATTTATGTAACAAACGCACGAATTTAAAAGTAGCATATGTATCTTTTATGATATTATGTTTGAGTTTCATTAGCAGATTTGATTTAGATTTATATACTATTTCCTATTGCCTCATTTCGCCGCAAAGCTCACTCATTCCAGTGTTTATGCAGATATGAATGCTGTTTGGTACTTAAAGAAATAATTCATAATCGCTTGTGAGAATTTGAATCAGTGTCGACTGCCTGATATCTAGCTTGTCACTTTGAAGACTATCCGCCGCCTTGTGTAAGAATCAGTTCTCAAAGTAGACTTTTAGTAACTGTTGGTAATTGTTCTTGTACTTACAGCCTTTATTATAAGTTAATTAAATATCGTACTTTCAAAGAAGAAGAAAGAAATTTTAAAGACAAGTTTTGTGTTCACAACTAGATCTAGCCGAATGGTAACTTTATGTTGTACTAGTCTTAGTTTAACTCTCTCAAGTGGTAACTCTTTCAAGCAGTAAACATTTTAATTTAATGTAATATCTGTACCTGATTGCTTGTAGAGTTTAGTAAGTCGGCAATAAAAATTTACTCAAGAATTTTAAGTAACACTTAACTGCATTTTGCTTGAGTTAGTTAAGTTTAGAGATAGATTTATTTTTTATATATTTACATTTTCTATATAAACAAATGCAAAATTTTAATGACCATCACAGACAGATCATGATTGTCAAAGTGTTGAAAACAGGAACATGAAGTGACATAAAATTGACCAAAATTGGTAGATTCTTTTAGACAGAAGAATCAGCTGCCTTTATGGGAAATACGGAAGTACATGAATTCAATGACACAGCGTATTTTTTCAACTTGGTTCTTTTATTTTATTAATCTAGCTTATCCAGATTATTCTTAACTATTTTAAACTGCTTTTCTATCTGAATTTCAGGATAGGCATTCCTTTTAAAGCAATTATTCTGATCAGGTAGTGTTTCTGACCTCTTAGCCTACTGTTATCCGTTAAAGAATTTCCATACTTCTGTTCAAAACATGTTTACAAAGAAGAAATCACTTCAGGTTTTGAAGCTTTAATGTATACTTCCATTATTTTTGATTTTGGTTTAATGCAATCAAAATCCTTATTTCTGTATGTTCACTTGAGAGGGACAATAATATATCTTGAAAAGAATACATCAGCATTCCAGTTTTGATGCACCAAAAACACCAACAAAAAATCATTCGCATTAAATCTCACAGTTTTGTTAATTTTAGTAACAATTTGTTCTTAAAAATAAGTTTATTGCCACATACGAAATTTAACACGCGTAGCAACTGAATCGTATTCATGCCCATTTTCATTCATTATATCAAATTATCAAATGCATTTTCGAAAATAAAATATTCAGCATCTTAATTTTTTCTACTGTTTAATTATACTTAATGAATTTATTTTTAGATTTATAGTAATCTGGAATTTTATTTTGAATGGGTAACTGAAACCGCACTTAATTCACGTTTTTACGCAAAATTCATTATTCGTCGAATCTGCCATATATTAAAAGTTCTTGGCATTTCTCTGATACTTGTTTTCTTCTATTCGTATATGGTTCGCTTAATTTTTTCAGCACATAATTTAAATTCTTTCGATTTATTTCAGCAGTGCGGAAGGTGAAATATATGATATATATACGTATATAACGTATATATATATATATCATACGTAACGATACGTATAAGTATATAACGTAAGTAAGTATATAACGTATATATATATATATATCATACGTATAACGATACGCATAAGTCATATTTTATTGTGTAGACGTGACGGCTAAGTGGAAACGGCAGGAAGAAGACGTTGATAAAATTAATTTCGAAGACCTTCATTCTTCATTCTAAATTAATTTTGGAGATCTTCATTCTTAGCCACATTAAACTCATTTCTTTTTAGGCAATATATTTTTGATCAAAAGCAATTACAAAAATTTTTATATACACAGGTAAAAAGATACAACGTCATTTTAGGAAAGTAAGCACAGCAGCTTGGATGTTTGCAAGAGTATCTTGCCAGGAAGAAAGCGTAAGGAAAAGTGACGCAGCAATTCAGAGAAAAAAGGGAGGGAGTTAAAAAGTTTCCGTTCGAGTTAAAAAAGTTTTGCTTTACAGTTATTTGATTGGGTAAGAGGTATCTGCATTAAGCGCTGCAGAGGATTGCATGATTAATTCGAATGACGCAATTTAGATTATAGCGCCATTTCTAAGATAGAAAGTCCTTAAATTAAATAAAAAATAAAGGAGGTTATTATAGCCAATTAAAATTAGAAGTTTGCTTTCATATTTTTATCTTACACACACACACACACGTATGTATGTGTACGTGTAATATAAAAATATTTATCTTACATCTATATAACATAAAAAATATACATATGATAACCGCAGCAACATACTTTATGCAAATAAAAATAATGACATTAAATGTATTAAAGTTGATGTTTTAGAAATGCAAAACGATTTATTATAAGTATATGGTTAAGTGCTTTAAAATCGTTAGTTGTTCCATAAAATCTTCTCTAAAAATAAGATACATAACGAAATTTAGCTTTGAAAAATTTCAAGATGTAAAACTAATAAAGAAGAAGGAAACTATATCAGAAACTACGATATGTTTGCGTGGATATTTTGCTTAAAGACAGTTTTTAAAGCTATTGATGGAATAGAAGATTGGCGTTCAAGTAATGCCACTTCGTCTAGGATATCTGTATTAGGTTCTTCCTAAAACAGTTCGTATTCTGCTACATTTATTTTGGCTTGTCATTACGAACAGTACTCATACAGATACCAAGATTCAAAAGCCATTTTCTTATAAAGCTAATATTACAATTTCATTTTCCTCCGTCCATTCATTAAACCGCTTGACAAAATTGAACTTAGTCGTTTAGTTTAAGCAAGTAACTTCAATTTAACAGACACTTTTAATATACCAACCTTACTTTAAACAACTTTTATTTTTTCATATACCCATATACCTGAAATCTAACTTTTCTTTCAGTTTGGTCTACGTAGTAGATGCTTGATTCATTTGACGGCTTAGAAGTTCTTGGATTTTTCTAGTATCTAAACTACTTACATGAAGCATAAGTGCAGTTTTTTTTCTCCAAAATTATAACGGCGTTTATTTTCCTTTTGTCTGTCAGTTACGTGCTAATGCATTTTTATTTCCAAGATGAAGCTACTGTGTCTTTGGAAGGCTTAATTCAGTACTCTCAAACTAGCGGTCCACGCTCCGCAATTGGTTCCTAAAGCAATTTTATACGGCATTTCAACTGTCCATTTGTTGTAAATGTGTTTCTAATAGTTTTAGAGACGCAGGGTATGATCTGAGCTTATGTGAGAGACTGCTAATGAAGGGGAAAAAGGACTGAATATATGTACTAGTGCATTCGTCTTTTTCACTCTCTGCGCGCAGACTAAATTATACTGTAGAGACATTAGGTTATTTCGAAGTAGGAGATGAAAAATGAGCAGTGCCCTCGCTGGGACACGAACTTCGAACCTCTCGAATACGGGTGGAGTGTGCTGACCACGAAGCCATGCTAAGAAGGCAGGAGATATACCTTATATACTCCCCCTTTTAAAGGGCGACTGGGGTTTAGGGAACTCAGTCGCCAAATCCTGGAGGTGAAGAATCATCACCCACCATCTTTTTTAGTTCGGGAGATTAGGTTATTTTTAAGCGGGAGGCAGGAAAAATGGGCAAGGCCTTCACCGAGACTCGAACTTCGGACCTCTCGAAGACGCGCCGAGCGTACTGACCACTACACCACGAAGACATGCAATGAAGGCGAGAGAAATACCTTATAATGTGACTGTGGTGTGGGAGAACTGCTCAAGTATGTATAATCAGCAAATTTATTCCTCAAATCTCAGTTAGTGAAGCTTCAGTATTGGAAGTTAATTTTTTTTTTCGTGTTGAGTTGGTAGGTCTGAGATATTTTTTTTTGGTACTGTCACTAGTTAGTTTGCAGAAGGCGCTGCTAAACAGTTCATACTGTTATATAGATAGAAACAAGTAAAACTGGCTTATAAAACTTGCTTATTATTGCTTGCTTTAGATCTACATTATAATTAACACCTGTCGTTTAGAATTTTGCGCAAATTATGAATGCTACTTTCACGTGAAAATGTCATCTCTTTGAATTGAAGTTATAAGTATAATTAATTATAACAGCCATTTTAAATAAAAGATAAATCGTCACTCTGTTTAAAACAAAAAGACGAAAGAAATATGGACAGAGAAAGGCGTACTTATAAAAAATGAGAAATTGTGTACTTTCATGATATTCTGCGCAATAGCATTTCATTTTTATTTATAATTATCAAATACCAATTTCAAAAGTGTACAATGTCACTACGAAACCAATCGCAAAGGGAAGTTTGAAATTTTGGAAGGCAAATTGAGGAAAGTAAAGTTACAGTTTCTGAAGTGAGGCTTACAACAACAACATGATTTTTTTAATTAAATTTTCACAAAGGTAGGTAAATACAGTGAAGCCGCAGTTCGCCAAATTTCATTCCACGTCCCTTCTATTTCTTAAAATTTACCCTTATTTTGTTAAAAAGAATTCCTCGCTGCCAGCTGCTTTCAGGTGATGCAGTCGGTCCACATGCAATTTGAGTTTGAGACTACTGCGTTAAATCGTCAATTTTTTGTTGCGATAATAACACCAACAAAATCATAAATCAGAATTCATGTATCATGAAGCTCTGATGAGCTAGAATGCAGTTCATAATTATAACAATCTACAGCAAAATATATACTTTACAATTTTGAGTTCTTTGACTGCGTTTTATTTCGCTGTGTGTGCTGTAAAAACGACATTTTAATCCGTCCCTTGAACAGTGTTCATAGAATGCCCTCTGCCTTTTTTTGTTCTTTTCGTTGAGTTTTAAATCATTTCCATTGTGAAATATGATCAATGTTCAATTGATCAATGAATCAGTTTTCAAAAATCAGTGCAAAGTTAAAATGCTGACGCAATATGTCGATATTGATGAATTATTGATTATTCTCAAGATATATATAGCACATATGTGAAACAATAAGAAGGAAGAAAATTCAGATTATCGAAGAAATAAAAGAAGAAAATATATATACGACAAAGCATGAATTTTTGCATTTAAGAGTTTAAGACAACCCTAAACCACAATATATTATGCAGGAAAGTATTGCCCAGTAGTAGCATAAAATCGTTTCCAATGTTGCTATATTTACAATCAAAATCTACAGTTTCTATATGTAAGAGTTACCATTTGATACTTTTTAGAGAAGTATCTGAATACGACAATGCTCTTGTTGTCAAACGAAAAGGAGAACAATTCCAAAAAGGAGAACAATTCCAATAGAAATTGTTCTATCATATTTTAGCCATTATATTGCTATATCTGATCATTGTTATTCTGATGTTGAGAATTGAATTTTATCCTTTAAAATGTTCTTATTGGGAAGAAAAACCGAGAAATAAACTTCAGACCCTTTAAAAGAATGAAATATTTTGATGAATTCATGAAATACATGTATTAAGGAAACAGTAAGAGGTGGGATTAAAAACTTTATATTATTTATTACATGCAGTTGAAAAATCATTTTGTACTACAAATGGTCTATGTAACGTTATAATTAGACCTTGAAGTACCATTTGCACTTCCGAACAGGTTAGTCACAATTCTTACCGGATTCAAAACACGGTTCAATAAAAGCACTTCAGTACGTGAATAAATCAGCACACGAACTAAAACTATTTACAAGTTTATTTACAACATTAGCTATTTTAGAATTACTCTCAGAACGAGAGTTCAAAATCATTATTACCGACTCAGTTGGTTCTTGTAACAGTTCTACAGATCAGAGTGCAACAGGGTTGCCATGCTACAAAAATATGCAAAATCAAATATTTACTTCAGCGCTGCCTAACAGCCAAATCGGCAGTCACAACAGACCTATTAATATATCACACGAATTTCCAAAAGTTTTAATTCAAAGGGGCTACTGCTTTCGTTTCGCGATTTTGCGTCGGAAACATTAAATGTCGGTTCACTTTTCAACCTGTTGCCACCAAAGATTACAGGCGTGTATTATATTTAAAGAAATTAAATAATGAAAAATGTACATAAATGTATGTATGTTTCTCGCATTGTGATAACACAACGGTACCTAGAGCCATCGAATTTTGAATGACGTAATCCTGCTGAGAATATGGGCATCTGGAAGGCCAAATTTAAAATTTGGAATTTGTTTTATTATGGATTTTATATTTCGTAAAACTTTAACGAATTTTTGATTAACAAACACGAAGATTCCAAAGCGAGCCATGGCAACGTTGTACAGAAAAAACATTTTTATCTTCAGCGCATGAGACTGTGTATCGGAAATTCTAAAGATAGGCTGAATTTAAAACTATTTTGTGATATTTCTTTGGAACTGAATTTTATGATTTAGCTGCGAAGAATATGATATTTCATAAATAAAGGTAACACACAAAATGTTAAAAAAACGCCCCTTTAGACGTAATTTAAAATCTGAAACCGTTCAGATTTTTTTTATTATTAATACATTTATATTTGAATTATTTTAAATACCCAATAGGCTTGGAACAAAACACTTATAAATCAGCCGTTTTTATGAAGTTTTATATATTATGCAGTATCAACTCTTACTTTCGGCATCACGAGCGTAATATCATAAGCCTACTTTTTGAAATATTTATTGAATGCAAAAGACATTATTCCAAGCAATCAACTGTCTCTTTCACATTATTCAATGTGCTCCACACATTTAAAGAACTTAGAGTAGTGAACGAGCCCAACACTTCACTTGCGCACTACTAATAACACATCTCGAAGCAGCGTGTAAGCAATAATCAATGTCTCATCGCATGATTATTCATTTCAGAACTTCCAACAAAATTCTACACTCATGGAAAAAAAAAAGTACATCCAGGTAGCACGCAAAGGAGCTACGAAAATTGCCTTTTTGGAGAAGCATCAATTTATCTAAGTACGTAATTGAAGCTGTCAGCGATAGAATGCGCACATGTTGCGATATTTTTTCTGCTGCCTCCTTTCGTTCTCCTATTGATGTATTATCTAAATAATAGTGTGCGGGTCCCATGATTTTGGAGTTTCAAAAGAAAATGCCCTGTTTAGTGCAGGTATTGATTTTGAAGTAGGTAAGTTACTAAGGTTGCGAGAAATGCTATCATTACTCTTGCAGAGCAGTGAAACTAAGGTTAGAGAGTAGAACAGCGAGTAGCGCCTGTACTATTTTATCGCAGTTTTTCAGCATCTAATTTAAGCTTAAAAAAGATCATATTATTATGGAACACGAAAAGATGAGAAATTTAAATTTCATTGATCGAATATTAGAAAAATCTGCCTATAGCGTGTAAAAAAACTGATTGAAAGTCCATGAGAAGATTTATTAAATGAGAAAAATAATTTTTGTGCGTTTTGATGAAATCCGTTTATAAGATTAAAATTTTATATTAGCTTTGTTTTTTTTAATATATTATTTCCAGTTTAAATTTTAAATCCTATTCAGAAGGGTTTTTCTCCTTAAAAACTATTTACACAATTACATTTAATTTCAACATATTCGCATAACCTTGTCATAGTTCATATAATTTAGAATCATGCCAGAAAATTATGCAGTCCATTAATTTTAATTTTTAATATGTAAAACTATCATATTGACTTTTTTATTCCTTTATTAACTAGGAAATATGTGAATATTATACTTCTAAATAGTTTTTTTTTTTAATTTTGAATTTTTCAGAAGCAAAAACATAGAGAAAATAAACGTATATAGTATTCAGAATTTCAGTGAAGCTTTTATATTTTAAACGAAGAGCTTTATGAGTACAGAAGTTCGCATGAGGTTGAAGAAGATCCTGAACATTAAAATGAAGAAATTAATTCTGACGTTCATAGTTATATTGATGTAACGTTCTTTATTACATAGAAGTGCCTTCAAAAAGCGTTTATATTGTTTTTGGTTCTGAAACGTTTTATGTATTTTCTAAACTTCTCTTATGTGTGTGTTCTGATTAACATATATGTTACATACATATAACATATATTTATATATATATATATATATATATATACGTAATGATACTTATGCTCCATTTCTTTGGATTCGCTTACGTTCCTTGAATTTTTTGGACTTCACTTATGTTTTAAGTTCTTTGGATAAATTCTCTTTGTTCAAAGGTAAAATTTTGGTTGAAATTTTTCAGTAAAGTATTTTATTATTTCACTTACGTTTTCAATTCCTTGAATACAGTTCCCTTTATTTGAAGTTGAAAATTTTGATTAGAATTTACTTTTGCTTTCTTTTTCCTTGCTTTGGGGAAGGGCCAGAATTTCCGGGTTAACTATTATAATTAAAATACATTAAAGTGGTTCATAGGCTAATTCTGGATACAGAAAAGCAAGTGAATTTTTGTGAAAGAGAGATTTCATTTGATTTCAATGTTCCTCCTCCTGACGAAGTGGTACTGAAGTTGATTGAAATCCTCTTCTGTTATGTTCTTTAAATTTCATCAATTTTTTTAACTGGTGTATTGCTTGTTTGAATGGTTTTGATTTTAACATTTATTAAATTCTTTTTTGCATTTATAGGATTCTCTGAAATTTATTACTTATGAATTCCAGTTTTTGGTCTTAGGAAAAATTGGTTCTAAATTTCTTATTTTATGTCTTTACTGATAATTTTTAAGCAGTTTAATGCACGAAAATACTAAACATGATTATATTATGCTTAAACAAAGTGTTTTTTTTAAGCATAATATAATAATTTTTAAGCATTTTAATTTTATAAGCAAACAACAATTTATATATATAATATCTTTTTTAAACCCGTTAAGCATAAGTAAAATTAAATTTTTCACACACATAATCCTAGCAAATAGCGTATATCTAACAGCAATTGCCGTTAAATTCATTTATGATTACTTCAAAATTCACTAAGACTTTAAATGTTAAGAGAGAGGTGTTTTGCTCGACCATCGTGCTTCTGAAGGCAGATTTCGACTTTCTCACTTGCTCATAAATCTCTGTAGTTATGATTGAGATATCTGCGTAAACAGACAAAATATAAATTTCCTATCAAGGGGCGAATATATGTAGTATGATTTACCTATGCATTTTTCATTCACGGAAAAAATTACTGACATTCAATTTTCTAAATCTGTAAATCCCTGCATCGTACAATTTTCTCCTCCCACGTCAACTAACAAAAGGACTTCCCATGTCATTCTTTGTATTTGTGATGAGCACTGATTAGCCTCTAGATATCAAAAGAGTGTATAACTTTCTGAACACAGTTTATATATTTATTCTAAACTTATCTACTCTGACCATACCTTCGTTCATAAAAGTTAAATTTTATTGATTTTGTTTTTAAAATCTATGCAAGGATTCCTAAATATTCGTTTATTTTCTACCTGCTTCCAGCATGCCTTCGTGGTGTAACAGTACCACACTCGACGCGTATTCCAGAGGTCCAGGTTCGAGTCCGGCGAGGGCATTGCTTATCTTTCATTTCTCTTGCTTCAAAACATTTATAGAGACTCTACAGTGTTACCCAAATTATAAGTTGGTGGACGGTAATTCATCCCTACCAGGGCTTGGCGATTGGGTTCCCTAATTTTCAGTCTTCCTTTAAAAGGGGCGTATGTAAGATATTTTCTCCCTTCTTCCATCATGCCTTCGTGGTGTAACGTTAGCCCAATCGTCGCGTATTCGAGAGGTCCAGGTTGTTCATTTTTTAAGTCTTTGTCTTCAGAAAAAGGCTAATGACTCTACGTACTTTTTTTCCTATACTGGGATTCTAGCAACTTACATTAAATTTCTCGCTCACCTCGTATTCCGAATCCTCAATCATTTTAATTTAAAAACACAGCTCTCTATCTTTGCAATTCTTAATTATGTAATACTTATATTTTCAACTCAAATTCAAATAAATAAGTAAAAAACAACTATAAAACATTCTTTGAAATAAAGTATTTTCTTTAAATATATAAATAATAATTCCTAAGTTTTCTTTCGGTAGTAAGCAAAATAATAAACGATCATCGCAAGCACTAATATCTGAACACAAAACAACGAACGTGTGATAACTGAGAATCTAAAACTTGCAGACTTTTATGTTACTGATATGGCAACTGTAATAACATTTTCGGAGATAGGTAGATGGTTCAAACAAATGTTAAACCCAACTAATGAATGTTAAAAAATTTGTTTTATAGTTGAATTTCTCAGTATTTGAACTCAGTATCCAATTTTAACTGACGTCCGAACGAGAAGGTTGAATATGGTTCCTTCCTGATATAAAGCTGAAGTTTCTTTTTTTTTTTTTTTTTAAGTGTTTTTTAGTTTTTTTTTTTTTTTTTTTTGCATAAACAGTGTTTTATTTTTAAGCATTATCGCTGCTTTTTTGAACGGAATCTTCTGTATCTATACTGAATTCTTTTACTATGCTGTATCAAAAAATTAAGCCTTTTATTTGCACAACTTAACATCAGTATACATTCGGTTAAATTTCGCCTTTCCAATTGTAAACCTTTATTAAAATATCCGAACTCATTTACTTCTAGTTAACGATGTGCATTTATTCATTTATGCGAATATATTTTATCATTTACAAAGGTGACGTACATAACTTTCTAAACTTAAATTAAGAAGCATTCTCCATTTAAACCAAATTATGTATGAAATTTAGCTTAGATTAAAATTTTATTGTGAATGAACATTAAATCTTACTTAATACGGCAATAATTTAAATTCTGTTTTAAGTCCATATCTGCTAGGTCTCTTTTAAATGCTAAAAATTCCACAATGAAGCTCATTCAGAGAAGTTCTATAATGATTTTAAAATCAGGAATCTGTTATTGTAACATTTCGTGTCACCATTTACTAAAACATTTAAAGAATAACTAAAAAATCTTAACGAATACATGCAGTACGATAAATAAAGCTCAATAAATCTTATATTAAAATTCTAATATAATTTATTCTTTGTACTTCTTTAGACACCTTTAAAATTTCATTCATGCAGTATCAGTTTACAGTTTAAATTGAGACAAGTTTTGGTATTGGTAGAACATTTCGATTGCTTTTCTAGCACTAATATTACCTGCAAAACATTTGTAAAAAAATATATATATGTTTAACAAATTATAATCGTTCTCAGCTTTCCTGAGAATATTTTTGAAGGATTGAAATTAGACTGTAAAGGAAATTACATGATGTTTATCTTATAGGTACATTATTTTAATATTTTTAATTAACAAACAAACTGAAAGTAAGCGTTGAATCGGTCTGAATGTAAACTACCAGTTTTAATATTTTTAAAACTTATTCAATATTAAGTTTAAACTACCAGTTTAAAAAAACTCTTTGATAAAATCCCATTGGACAAAAGCGTAAGCGACAATCTATCTCCTGCACATACTAAACAATAAATAAATTTTAAAAAAGAAAAATCTGAAAAGTTTCAGATTTTATATTACGCCCAATGGGTCGTTTTTTAAACATTTTGTGTGTTACCTTTATTTATTAAATATCACGTTCCTCGCACTTAAAACATAAAATTCAATTAAAAAGCAATATCGCAAAATAATTTAAAAAGAGCATATCTTTAGAATTTTCGGTACACAATCTCTGGAGATAAATATGTATTTTTTCTGCTGGAGATAAAAATGTATTTTTTCTGTACAATGTTGCCATTGCTCTCTTTAAAATCGTTTTGTTTGTTAATCAAAAATTCGTTGGAGTGTTACAAAATATGAAATCGATAATAAAACAAATTTCAAATTCCAAATTATAGCTTCCAGATGCCCATATTCTATGGAAGATTACGTTATTCAAATTTTGATGGCTCTAGGTACCGTCGTTTTATTGCAATGTGAGAAACATACATACATACATTTATGCAGATTCTTGATTATTTAATTTCTTTAAATATAATACAGGGCTCTAATATTTTGTGGCAACGATTTGAAAATCTACTCTCCGTTTTTAGTTTTCAACGCAAAATGCTAAACCGAAATTAATAGTTCGTCAGGGCAAATTGCCCCTTTGGCCTAGTAAGTAAATAAAAAATAAAACACTGTGATAATCGCCCATGCGACAAATACCCACATGGATGCAAGTGCGTGTTAATAACAGCCAACATTCATATAATTCCACTCTGATAAAAGCCCACATGAATAAAATGATACATGATTTTGATCAATATAGAATTGACGATCACAATTATAACAAACATTTCTTTTATTTACAATAAATGGATTTTTCGAGTCTGTTTTTAATGTGGCAAAAATATGCTTCTTTATAATTTTTATTAGTGGTTTGTTTGTTTTATTAGTTGTAAAACAAACTCTACTGCTTTCCGGTTAAGGGGGTAGTTGTAATGTTTCCATGATAAATATGAAAGTTTTAATTATGTATTTTATTTCATCTATTTATTATGTGTGTGGCTGATTGTGATAAAATGGAAATATAATCGTGATATTCCTTAAAAGCTGCTTTTAACGTTAGAAAGCTAAGACTAAATAGACGGTAATAAGCTAAGACTAAAATAGACGTTCTAAAAAGACGTACGTTCCAATATTAAAAACTGATTGGACACCACATCGTTTTTTTGTATGGCCTTTTAAATTGTGCACCTTGTTTACTGCATTTCAATCAGATGCATATTTCTTATTCAGTCAATTCATTTCTCAATTTGCGACAAGGAAACAATACATAAAATCTCAAAACATTTTCATTAAAATTGCAAAATACAGAAAAACCTAAAACACCCAATAGAGTTAAAAATCATTAAAAAAATTTACACTTAAAAATAGAGGTTAAATTAATTAAAATTAAAAAGACAGATTTTTCGGTGCATAAACGTTTGGTCTCCCTCGGCAAAAAGACACTGAAATTGGTGCAGAAGACTTAATTCACTATGCTACTAAATTTCAAATGCTCACAAATGGCGGCGCCGTTAGGTTTACGCTAGGAACTTAAACAACTTTTAAATTGTTGATATGTCTACAATTATTGCATGCAGACTAACTAAAGGCATAAAAACTTTAACCGGAACATAAGATCAACATAATTCAATCACTCACTTTTAAAGCAAACATTGTGCAATTTACCAACATTATAAGAATAAAAAAACTTAGCTCACAGACCCGGGTAATAGAGTGGGTATATATATATATACATATATTTATATTATATTTATATACTTTTGGTGAGGCTGATTTGGAGGTGCACATCTACATGTTATTAGCAGTCCCATATACAAAATTTCAAAGGATAAAGAAATATATTTTAAGCCTCTTTTAACTCTTGAACTAATATGTAAAATATTATTTTTGAGGATATTTATATTTTCACTAAAAAAGCATTTTCTTTCCTTAATTTTTATTATTTTAAATCATATTAAACATCTGTATCATGAAATGTAAAAAGGAAATCAATAATCTTCATTTTCAAAAATGTTTTTTATTTAATGTTTTCAATGTCACATTACAGAGACCTATGAGCTTCTATGAAAGTGTGCATTTTCCTGAGGTTCCTAGCATATGACGCTTGGACTTAAATCTTCGAATTATTATCCTGAATGATTTAACGTACCTCCTAATTACGGGTTTTCAAAATCCAATTTCAAACTATGTTGGAAGCAGCCTGCGACTCATTTATGTATGTAAATTTTACTTCCACAATGTCTTATTCTTCAAATTCAACTTGATATGCAAATGAAGAATGCAATTTAGTAGATTAATTGCTAAATATAGTAATTATTATATTAATTTTTCATAGCATTTAAATGTTAAATATATGCAGCAATAAGAATATGTATTGCTATTAGGCATACAAACTGAAAGCTCAAGAGGTAGAATATTATTCGAGTGAATTAATTAAGCTAAGCACAATTCTAAAATGTTTAGAAATAAAATATATACTATTCTATTCACATATTCCTTTATTACATTTTGTGACATATAGATATTTTGTTGCCTACATGAAAGGGGAATCTTAAAAATTTCTGATTGATACTAACTGGGTAAGCAAATTGTATTTCATTCATTTAATTATTTTTACGTATCTAATTATTTAATTTATTCTTTCAATATTTGAATTTTTACTTCATATATTTAGATATACTCTCTAATGTATTTGAAAGAAGAATATCTGAAAATTTTTGTTAAACAAAAATAAATGGCTAAATCTCCAGCGTTTTACCAAAAAATAAAAATATTTATCACCTCTAAAACATAATGTATACAACATAATAAAATTAAGAAGAACAGAATAAAAAAAGGTCTCAAAGTTCCAGATTTTAAATTGCGTCTAAATGGGCGTTTTCTAACATTTTGTGTGTTACCTTTATTTATTAAATATCATGTTCTACACACTTAAACCATAAAATTCAATTCAAAAGCAATATCGCAAAATAATTTAAAATGAGCATATCCCTTAAAATTACCGATACACAGTTTCTCGCGCTGGAGATAAAAATTATTTTTATGTACCACGTTGCGATTGCTCGCTTTTAAATCCAAAATTCGTTAGTTAATCCAAAATTCCTTAAAGTTTTACAAAATATGAAATCGGTAATAAAACGCTTCCAGATGCCCATATTTGTAGGAGGATTACGTTATTCAAATTTCATGGTTCTAGGTACCGTTGTTTTATGACAATGTGAGAAACATACATACATTTATGCAGATTCTTCATTATTTAATTTCTTAAAATATAATACAAGCCGATCATATTTTGTGGCAACAATTTGAAAAGTGATACAATGGTTGTAATGAATCAACGCAAAATGCCAAAAACGAATTAACAGTCCTTCTGGGAAAATTGCCGTATAAAATAATATAATCTAATCTTCAGGATACTGATCAAGAACACACACAATCTTAACATCACAAAGGCAAAGGAACACTATAATTCAGGATTTTACTTTCAAGTTTATTCAAGACAAACACTAATTCAACTGGCGCTGCCAGATCCAAAGACAAGAAGTTATATCACCGGTAAGATTTACGCCCACTTTGGCGATTAAAATAAATTTCAACATAAAAATTTCTTACACACTGGGCCCGGCTGAACAGTAGTTCAGAACAATCAAGATTATATTAATACATGAACATTTTCAAGAATCATTATGCATTTCAATACAAATTCAAGTTTCTGTAATAAAGAAAATATCAACTAAAGATCAAGAGCATGTAAAACTTACCATATGTTTAAAGAATATCAGGCAAACTTTCATTCATTAAGAATTACTCTCATAACATTCCTGTTCAAGCATCAGGAATTTAAATCAAGAATTTATATAACTCAAGATAATATTAAACAAATAACATTTCATAATCCAACTAAAATACTGGAAATATTACAAGAAACCTGTCCTTTTTTTTCAGGATTAAAATAAAAATAAAATTTTAAATACACTTATACATTTTTATAACCTTAAAATTTTCTGATATATATACATTACTTTAAATACCATTATATTACTTTTCAGTAATTATAGCATTAAGATTACTTTTCAGTAAAAAATATACAGTCACACAATATAAATACTCTTAGCATTCTAACTTAACTAATAATTGTATAGGTCTTTTTATAATGCCTTTTTCAGTCTTTATTTCGCAACTGCGAATTAGTCCATCTCTACCAGTAAAAGTTTTGAGAACTTTTCCTAATCTCCACATGTTACGTGGTAAATGTTCATCATGTATTATCACGATATCATTCACACTCAAGTCGTGTTTTGCACGGTGATTTTTCACACAATTTGCAGATTTCAAATTCAACAAATAATCTTTATAAAAATTTTTCCAAAAGTTATTTAGTAGTTTTTCACGATATAGATACGCTTTTAAAAGAATTTCTTTAGTACTGCACACTTCATGAGTGTATTTGACAGGAGGCAAATTAGCAAGTTTCTGCCCTAGCAAAAAATGAGCAGGTGACAGAACTTGGGGTTCATTATCTTGGATGTAAGTCAAGGGTCGACGATTTATCACCGCCTCAATTTCAGTCAGTACAGTTTCCAATTCTTCGGGAAGAAGTGATGTTCTACCAAGAATTTTTCTTAATATTGTTTTGACGGTTCGCACAAGTCTCTCGTAAAATCCGCCCCACCAGGCTCCTCTTTCAATGATATACTTCCACTGAATGCCCTTTGCGGCATAATAATTCTTTACATCGGGATGGCTTAATACCTGCCACATCTTTCTGAGCTCCGCGTCAGCTGCCTTGAATGTACGCGCGTTATCTGAGTATATTAAAGAGCACAACCCTCTTCTTGCTATAAATCGACGAAAAGCAAGTAGGAAAGATTTAGTTGTGAGGTCTTTTGTTAGTTCAAGATGAATACCTCTAGTTACTGCGCAGGTAAATAATAGGATATAATACTTTGTATTTTCATTTTTAACGAAAAGTGGACCTGCATAATCCAGTCCTATAACATCAAAAGGATTTGTTTTTTCAATTCTAGATGGAGGTAATCTTGCTATGACTTGTCGCATCGGTCTTGAGTTATAACGCTGACACTGTACACAGTTTCTTATAACACGTTTTACATTTTGTCTGGATCTAATTATCCAGTATTTTT
>KK120697.1:153664-193108 GCA_000611955.2 Stegodyphus mimosarum | reverse complement strand
GTTAACTTTTTACGACTTGTGCATTCAATATATAACGAACCCGTACGCACGTAACAATACAAAGACAGAGCACATTTAATTCCATAAAGCGGTATAAAACATGTTGTGAAATTAATAACAAATGGCAACAATAGCTGGCAACTCAGGAACTCCAGACCGCGTTTAAAAACTTGTTTTACTTTGGGTTCTCTTTTGAACGCGTGTTTATAATTCAGACAGAGAAGTAACAAAAGGAATATTAAACACTTTTTAAATTTTTAAACATCATTTATTATGCAAATAAACATCCGCGAGAATTCCCTGCGTGCGTTGCTACATAACTATACTGAGCTTTCTAATATGTGAGCGATAATTTAATTCAGTAAAACTGAACAGGGTTGTCTAGGTTTACTTGTAAGATTCGTGATAGTCATGTAATAAGAATGCGAAGCTTTGAGTAGTTAATCAAGTTTGCGAATAATTTCCTGGCTTCCTAAATTGATTTTTATTCGGCGGTTGTTAGCAGTGGAATGAAGAGCATAACGAATATAAATCCATGCAGACAAAATGGTACGTTATATTTGTAATATATTTTCAATTTAATAATACAAATCAATGTAATGTATGTATTTTATATGTGATGTAAATCTTTTGAAGACTGTAATTAAGTCGTTGTAGTTTGTAATGCAAATCTTTTAAAATATAATGTAAATAGTTTGCAGTTACGAAACTTCTGTTTTTATGTAGCTGCTAAAATTGTTCAGTCCCTCGTTCTTTCCTTCGTGGGAAAGTGGTTTAAGTTATAAAGCTGACCTTCTTTTTTCCACCACTAATTTCATATAATTCCGACCCGTGCTTATTGTAAGAGATTATTAGTCGTTTAAGAAGCAGCTTGTTCGTTACAACTTCCTTTACAGGGATAAGAAAATTCCCAAATTTTAATTAAAACATATCACGTTATCTAACTTGTATTCCCAAAACCATGTTTCATTAATTTCTTAAGTTGGATCAATGGGCCTAGATATAATTTTATAGAAGAATTTTTTTCGAAGAGATACATAGCAGGAAAATCTCCTAAAATATCATATGCTGTATGTCTTTTCAACGAAGAACTCCTTTGCTTTCAAGGGAATATTTTGGGATACATTTATTTCAGAATTCAGCTTCTACATTTGAAATGAAGTGACCAAAGCCGCCGAAATAAAACCAAATAATGCTAGCGAAAAAAAACAAGTATACAAAGATTTTTCATGTCGTTATCAGCAGAGAAGCTACTGATCTAGGCCACTGCTGTTATTTCCAGTGAAAAGAATAAAGCCTGTAGTATAAATCTTGTCATACGTAAATTTGTTTTCTTTCTGAAGATATGAAATAATTCTCATAAGATTTTTCTGACTGAAAGCAATTGTTCAGATCTAATAAGAGCCAACGATTAATCATAAGCTTTCTCTTCTTTTTTATCAAAGAGAGTTTCGATTATTGCATCTGTTAACTATGAGCATGGCAAAAGTAAAGATAAATATTATTTACATTTTATTCAAGACATTTTTATTTGTACTTATTTTTATATCATTTAAGCGTGTAAATTTCGAAAATTTGCTCAAAACATTTCTGCATTCTGAAGAAGAGATATGTGAATGAGATGATTTTCTAGAAACTAATCATCTGTCTATCGTGAGATTTAAAGTAACTATCAAAAATCTCTCAATACTTTGATTAAAGCAATTTGTTTCGTCTTTAATGAAGAAAGTTCATTACTTCAGAAGTTTTAAGTATGCTTTCTATTAGTAGTTATTAATAGAAATGTTTTTTAATGTACATTTGAAACTAAATTTCATTTCCAGTTAAAAAATAATCACCTAATTAAATAAGAATATAATAACGCAAAATACTTCTGAAGACAATAATCAGACTACTCATTTACTATACTTATTTCTATGAATTATAATGTGATCTCATAAATCAGAAATCTTTAATTCCATTACAGATGGAAATCAGATTTAAGGAAACTGAAACACACAATCTGAATTCAGAATTAAAAGTGCGGTCTGTCTAGGATGCTGCATAATCGTCTTCTTTAACGCCGTGAAAAACTAACCTCATCTAATACTCAATGGAGAATGATTATGTTTTCCCTTAGGAAGAATTTGTCAGTACTTCGAGAGGTCCATGGTTCGAATCCCGGAGAGGGCATTGCTCATTTTTCACATCTGCTGCTTTCAAAAAATACCTAATGTCTCTACAAGGTTTGAATAAAAAAGGGTAATCACTTGCTATGCCAGTATTTCTTAAACTGTGTCTACGCAAGCGTTTCTTAACTTTGGGGTTCAATGGAAGTCACTTTAGGGTTCCACGAATCTTACGTGCTTTTATTTTCTTGACATTCAAGAAAATAACTCAAAACAAGCAATGCAAATTAACGTCTTTATGAACTAAAAAAAAGTCAAAGAAGAACTAACTCTAGTTTCCACTTGCTGACCTGGATAGTCGATGCAAATGCAACTGTCATACGATGCGGTGATACAGTTTTTAGTATTTTACAGCTGCCGCTCTCGGTAGTCTGTCAAATTTCAAATTACAGGGGAATCCCATATACTTGAATATGAAAGCGTGCTGCGAGCAGCGGAGCATAGTAGTCATTCGTCAATCTGTGTCTAATAAAATATAAATTAATTAAAATTGATTGAAGTTTTTTAAAGTTTTTGCCTATTAATGAACTTTATTTTATAACATCACAAGAAGGCTGGAAGTAAAAAAAGTTATATGTCTCCAGGTTTCGTGAACGACAATGTTAAACTTCAATACGTTACATGAAGTAAAACTTTCCCAATAGCTCTACGGCTCCAGCTAAAATACATAGTCATTTGGAATCAGTTGAGTTTTAACAAAATGTTGAATTCTTCGCCTTAAAGTGTGGCGGACTAAAGTTAAAACGATTGGAGGTTCAAACAACATAAATGGTAAATGAAAAAACAAGTGAGAATTCTTACTTAGTTAGCTACCAGGTAGCTCGACACGTTGAAGCCTACTTAATTGCGGAAAATCTCCTTAAACCTTTCGCTATGAAGACAGCAAAATGCATGGAAGATGGAAAAAAATGCAAACAAAATAGCTAAGATTGCATTTTCGAATAACAAGGTAGACCAGCGCATCACAGATTCAGCAGCTAGTATACAGAAAGAATTTACTCTTCGTTTGAAATCATGTAAATTTTCATTGCAAATGGACGAATCTACCGAAGCGGCTAGAGTTTCAGCAATTAGTATCGTTTGGTATCAGCACGAAAGCGCACTATTGGAGGATGTGATGAAAATCTGTACCAACATATACTTACTTACAGTAGTAATATTTGGTCTCTGAAATTGTTTTTTGAAGAGAATAAAATACCACAGAAGAACTGCGTTAATACATTAATCGATAGAGTAAAGATCATGAGTGGCGTAAGTAATGGGTTTGTATAGTTTATTAGAAGTTTCGCCAAAAACTGTCTTAGTAGCTACTGCATCATTTATAGGTAGTTACTTGCTGCAAAGGAAGTATTCCCAGTTAAAGAATTTCGCTTAATAAGATCGCTAGAATTATTAACTTCATAAATTTTGGCTCTAAATTATCATTTTTTCTAGAATGCTAGGTGAGGACATGGGAAATGTACATTATATCTCTTCTTTTATATACTGAGGTCAGATGGTTGTCTTGAGGAAACTAACTCGTATATTTGAGCTAAGGGAAGAGGTAAGTGCTTTTTTTAGAGAGCAAAATTTCTAATTGAAAAATCGATTATTTTATAGAAATTGGCTGCCTAAATCTGCCTAAGAGACAATTTTACAAAGATCAGTGAGCTTAATTTAACACACTTCAGAGCAAAAACGTAGATGTATGTACTGCTCCTGAAAAACTTCTTGCATTCAGGTGAAAGATTTTTGGACAATTTATATGCGCTACAAAGACTTTAATTACTTTTCAACAATAAAAGACTTTTCAGGCTAGGAAAGGGTTGAAACAGGGAAGGTATTTATTGAAGAAACTATTCAGCATTTATAAAGTTTGAGTGAAGATTTAATTAATATTTTCCAAATGAACAATAAATGAATAATTATTTACTGTTAATGTATCTTCTTTAACCATGTCAGTAGAAGAATACATAACTCTTGTTGAAATAAAACCTGATTAATGGTTTCAATAAAAGTTTAAGTTAATGCTGTAAGTGACATTCTGGTGCAGTTTAAGACAAATATATCAACTGCCACAAAAGGTTGTGTTACCATTTTTACCATGGGCAACTACACCTATGTAAGAAACGGGCCTCTCAGCTTATGTATCAACAAAAACTAAATACAGCAACAGACTTGATGTCGAACATGACATGAAAATGTTACATTAAAAAACCTGGTATTGAAGCAAACCGGGGGTTATTAAAAAGGGTTCCACTTATATGAAAGGTTAAAGAACGCTGGTCTAAGTGTTAGTATCAGCAACTCCAGTCCATATGTTTTCTATTGATCGCAAACGCAACCATACCATTTGAACGGAAAAAAACACCTGCCAAGTATAGATCTAAAATACAGTGTATTAAAGCAGAGCGAAAGGAATAATTGGAGGAGAAATTCAGCACTGTACTACTCTAGCCAACATAAAGTAACATTCTATCTGGTCTTATAATAAGCATATTTAGAACCTAAAGTATATTCCATCCAGACATTACACGACATTTTGTTTTAATCACGTGATATTCTATCGTCGAGCATTATTTTACAATAACTTTATCATTATAATTAATCTGTGCCTCATTATACACATTTATATATACACCACCGTACTAATTTACCTTACTAGTGGTACTGCATGCAACCTGTATTCGCTTTTCTATAATACGTTGTATTAATGACATTTTTGTATTTCGTATGTTGTGCCTTCGGCATTGAACATAGTTCCGAAAATATTCATACATTATTCTAAAATAAAGTATAACACGCCTAATTTCACTGCATTTATTTATAATCCAGTGTATATTTTTCCATTAATTTTGAATGAAAGCTCATCTGTTGGTTTAACATAAAACCTGAGATTACAGCTGTTCAGTCAACAGCAAAACAACAGTACTTAACACATCTGAATTAATAAAGTATAAAATATTCCTCTTAACATATAAATAATAATAAATATAAAGCTTTGAGAAAAATGTTTAGTTTTTTTAGCTATGTTCGAAACGTTGTTGTCATTTAGTTGTTTTTATTGTCTTACCAGCGACTATGTTGATACTATTCTGTTCACTAGTCGCCAGCGTAGCTCACGTTATTATGAGCTTTTCATTATTCACGAATCTGTTAGAAATTCTGCAGCATAATATAAATAAACAAATAAAACAAATCTGAAAGAACTCATTTTAGCGGTCACGCAGAAGGGTTTGTTAAGGTTTTTCTACGATCTCGCTGAGCTCATAGTCGAGCAGTGTATTATTGCCCCCCCTTCTACTAGCCCATTTATTTTGTCCTTTTAGTTTTATTATTAAGCCTCGTTTCTTCCGACTTGCGCCATATACAATTCAAGAGCAAAATTAGAAAAAAATTTAAAAGCAGCATGTATTTCTAATGAAGTGTTAAGTGTTAGCATATATTTTTATATTATTTTCAGTCTTTTATCAGTTTACCATATCATAGCGCACTTTTCTTAGTAAGATGGTTTGCAAACCTTCAGATATCACGTTCTTCGTCATTATGCCACATAACATTCAGTTGAATAGCAAAATCACAAAATATTTAAAAACGGCATATCTTTAGAATTTCCTATATAGTGTTAAGGGTTGCCATACATTTTTTAGCCTAGTAGGATATTATTTTTCTCGAACTTAACTTTTTTGCATAGACATAGAATAACAATAATCGATCGCGCATTGTGCAATAAAACTTGATTCCAGCCAGAATGTCGTCAAGAGTCACGAGAGTGGCAAAAATACAATGGAAATTATCGTAATTGTTAATTTCGCATTCAGAATATACACTGTTATTTGAAACCTGAAACATCAATAACACCTTAAGCGTTTTTAGGGTAGATTTCCATATTACGTCGTTAAAACTACAAAACATGGAAAAGATATTCAGTATTGATAATTAATAAATTCTAAATATGAAAACTTAAACTATCCCTAATATATGGACCATATTATTCCATGTAGTATACGTACATATGTCTATGCTATTTTTAGCGCAAAGGACGTAACCCCCCTATTTGCTAAAAATAATTAAAAACGACATATCTTCAGAATTTCTGGTAGACAGTCGCGCGCGCTGGAGATAACAATGTTTTAGTCGGTACAGTATTGTCACTGCTCGCTTTCAAATCCTTGATTTTGTTAAAAATTTATTAAAATTTTATGTAATCTGAAACAAAAAATTCGAAATTCAAAATTTGGGCTTTCAGGTATACAGATTCTGGTGGACTACATTATTCAAAATTTGATGTCATAGGTATCGTCGTTTATTCATAGTGCAAGAAACATACAAACATTCTTGCAGATTCTTCATTATTTAATTTCTTTAAAAGTAACACAGTTTGACAATATTTTGTGGCAACAATTTAAAAGAAATTCGTTGGATACCCATCCAGACATTACACGACATTTTGTTTTTTGAATAATGTCGTGTAATCCAGACATTACACGACATTATTTGAAGTGATACGCCGCTGAATCCCGTTTCGAGACTAATAGCCCATTCGGGCTAACGCTCTTCTGGGCTAATGTTAATACAAAGTATATAAATGTGTGCTAAAATCTTCGTTCTCAAGGGTTGATAAAAGAATAAATTGAAAACAATGCCTTTAATTTCTAATAACCTTAAGAAAAGTTCAGTATTAATAAAATACAAAGATATATAAAAAAGGTAATTGATGCAACCAAGTGTTTTTATTAACAAATCAGAATGATGAATCAGTGAATTAAATCATATAAAATTTCATTTTTTTGACACTGAAAGTGGACGTAAAACATATACATGTAAAATAGAATAAATGAATTTGTAGTTGAAACTGTTCATTCAGAAAACCTGTAACGGCATAAAATATAAATAATTAGTTTGAAAGTAACTCACAATATTTTAATACTCATAATACTTTAATAATGTTTACTTTGCATATTATTTTATTATCGTTTTTGGCAACAGTTTTTATCTTTAGAATTCGATTTGTTTTATTAAAAATAGAAGATGAGATTTTTCCGACTACGGAGCTGGTGAATAAAAATTATATTTGATGTTGATATGGTAATCTTTTTATTTAGTAGTAAGATTTTACTAACTGAAGATCCATGATAGGCGTACAATTTATAATTGTTATAAACCTTTCATAATGACCGTTTCGCAATCGAAGAACATTCAAATATAATATATTAACTGATAGCTGTTTTATTTTGCTATATCACCTTTTTTATTTTAAGGTGCTTTATCGCCTTTCTTATTATTTTGTTCACTTCCGTTATCAAAACAGTTTTCTAGGATTTAATTGTTTGATTTTTAGCCCCACCCCAATGAAGAAATTATGAATCAGCCTCTTTTCGCTTAGGCAATATATTAATATCTTGTTGTCTTTGTTAGATATGTCTGTATTTCAATAGAAAAAAACAATAAAAAACTTGTCATTTGGAATTATCCTGTGAAATATTTGTAGTTGCATTTTGTTTCAATGCTTTACCTTGACTGAAAGCAGCGCAGTTAAAAAGTTTCAAAAGTCGTCAATTCGAGAAAAGATATAATTATAGTATGATTTTAATCAGTACTGAGGTCTATTAGCAGTCGACTGGTAACATCGCTATGTTTTTCGTGACTTCCCTATGTGTAACGTGAAGGCAAGCCAGTTGTGTTAGGATGGCGTCCATAAAGATAGCTGTCCTTAAAGAGGATAGCTCTCGTGCGTTTTGCCACATTTAATTAACAGAATAATCTTCCACGCCTAATTTTCGCCTCCTTCGGCCCTGGACGCAGCTTCTACGTAATTGGGATGGCCTGTCCAACACTGTCTCTGGAGCAATTGCGTAAATGTTCGATGGCTGAGAACACGTTGATCTGGGAACTATTCATGACAAATCGCTGTGCAGATCAGCCGTTGCCATTTAGCGTTTCATAATTAGATGTTTGTTTCTGTCTCCCTGTACTATTGTATCCAACGACATCCTTTTCTAAAATAATCCTTCTCTATACTCTCCAACTCGCTTATTGGCAAATAACAGCCTTTAGTATTCTTCAGTTATGTTTACTACGCCCATATTCCCATGTAAAACAGGTTTGTTTTTGTGTGCTCAACCTATCTTTAAACTTTATGTATGCACTTTGGTACCATCCTGTGTGTGTAGGATTAATAGTTTAGATAATATGACTTGTTATTACGCTTTTTGTCATAAACCAAATACATACTATTATCATCAAGTACGTTACTTTTATTAATTTATTGAAATGAATTCGAAAATAAAATGCGTTATACTGCTGCTATTACCAAACAAATATTATTTAAGCAGAAAATTCTGTAAGAAATTATATTACTTTCTATAATTTTTAATAATTTTTGTGCTAAATATTATCAAGTTTCAGTTTAAATTTGTATGTTGATCAAAAAAAGTTCTTTCCATTAATTAACAGCTAACTTTAGCTTAAAAACTATTTCGTGGCGCAGCTGTGCAAATTAGGAGATTGTGATATTAATTGCAGATGCCAATTCTCTCCGTTCCTGAGAAAATGTCCTAGTGGAAATTCATTTATCCTAAGCCCAAATTGTAATTTTGTTAGAGAAGAGAAATACCTCTACTCTGCAGCAATATTTCCCCTACAGCAGTAGAAGAAATAAATTCATTACAAAAGGTGGGAGCTGAGTAAGCTTTAAGATTCAAACATTGCATAGAATTTCTAATTTCTGTTCCCAGGTACTTACATTACTGGTATTCACTGAGTAAAGAATAAGTTTAGTAGAAGTTGTGATAGAAACATAATGGCATCGCATTTAATATACCCAATGATGTTAAATATAATATATAATACAACTGCAAATAATCAGACTGTATACATTCCGGATATTAGATAATTTCGGATAATAAAAAGGTCTTGATTTTACTATAGGGTAACATTTTAAAGTAAGTAAGATAATTAAGTTTTACATTAATCCCTTTTTACTTCAACAAAGTTTATAGACAATCCAAATAGCAAAATATTTTACGTATTTCGAATAAAATACAAAAGGTATTATTTCCCGAAAAATATAACACCGAAAATGTCTTTACTTATTTATCAAAAAGGTATTGAAAGCAACTGTTGTCAATTATCAAACACATGTTCTTTCTATGGAAAGGAAATTGATGTAATGCCGTCACACTTTTTAACTGGCATTTTAGAAACGGAGATCTTGTTTTATCTAAACAACAACTCTATATGCAGTTAACAGAAAGCAGCTCAAATAGCTTTCTTCGTAAGCAAACAGAAAATGGCTTCGTTATGCCGTACTCTGTAAAATAACAATTATTTCCGCGGAGAAAGAATTCAATAACGCAACCGTATTTATTAGAAATATTTTAAGAAAGAAACATATATTGTGGCTAAACAATGACTATATACTGAACGAAGAATAGTAATTTGCTCTATATTACTAATTATAGCACATTACGTAATTACAGCATTAATGCATACAAGTTACTTATTATAGCGCAAACTACATGTCATAAATATTCTCTAATTTAATAATACGCATATCCTTACAATAATCTGAAAAATATACACTGAATTGTATTATTTTTTAAGCATGTCGTATGTGTAGTAAGTCGCTGTTTATTGTTGATGCGTCTTGCGCAACTTTTTTCGCAAGGTTATCTGCTTGTTCGCTTCCATCATTTCCTTCTTTTCCTTTGATCCACGAAATTATAATATGCTGTTGGTTATACTTTCTTAATAACTGAATTATGTTCACTATTGGGCTACTGTGTTGTGTGGTTCTAATAGACTGTAATGCTGATTGGCAATCTGATTGAATGTGAAATTTGTTGATGTTGTCCTTGCATATTCTAATATCTTTTGCATCATATTTATTAGTTCTGCTTGGAATATAGTTTCCGCTCGCTAGGTATCCTTTCCGCGTTTTAATATTTTGTTACGAATTTTGTACATAGGTAGATGATTTTAGTGCAGTTTTATGTGATATTGTTGCATTTTGCTTCGTAATGTAACGTGAAAACGCTTAAGAGAGAAGCTACGCTGGAAAAGTAAGAATATAGGGGCAAGTCTATTTAACATTGAATAAATGGGTATCTCGGTAATTTGGGAGAATTTGCCAGAAGTCGCTAAACTCGGCGACCGTTTGGCGACATTTTGGGCCGGTTCATGTATCCCCGTAATAGGTCCTGTAGTTTAATAAATGTAATTGATCATTATATTAGCTGTACCTATGATTCGACCCTCATACTACCTTCTAGTAATTTCGAAAAGCAGAAAGTACTAGAAATATCTTGGCGGCCGGTTGAAAACTATATAAGGCCAGAGACAGAGCATCTGCTCTCAGAGCATTCGACCGCGTCTGGCATGAGGGGCTTATTTATAAACTAATAAATTTCAACTTCAGTAGAGAGTTGGTGCACCTCATCTACTCATTTATCAGAGAAAGAACCTTCTATGTTTCCGTAGGCAGCGACACTTCAGAACATCAAAGGCTTTTAGAACATCAAAGGCTGGGCGCTGGGGTCCCCCAGGGTTCTATCTTAGGCCCGCTTCTCTATATCATATATGTGGCTGATTTCCCAAAAGCCGGAATTACTACGAACCATTACCTTGGATGTTGTGCGGATGATACCGCTATAGCAACTAGATCAATAAGCCCTGACTATGCAGTGAAAAACTTACAGCTACTCATGCCTGCAATAGAGAATGTATGAAAAATGGAGAATATCCATTAGTGCGGCAAAGTCCAAGCTTCTCATCGTTAGACGAACACGAACTAGAAAGCCAATCACAGAGAGATTGATTCTTTTTGGTACAGTGGTACCCGTCGTGAAGCATGCAACCTACTTAGGAGTTATCATAAATGAGAATCTCACATGGAAACAACATGTTAACAGTGTGAAAGGGAAAGCAATCGCTGCCTTAACCAGTCTGGTACCACTAATCGGCTCTAAATCAAATTTAGAACTTGCCAAGAAAAGAAACATTTATATCGCAATCATTAGACCAATCCTGACTTATGCCTCTCCAGCTTGGGCCACCTATACTAGGAAGGATGTAGAAAAATTACAGATACTGCAAAACAAGGCCTTGCGACTTATTACGAACGCTCATTTCTACGTCAAGAATGAAACTCTCATAAGGATCTCAGGATTGAATACCTAAATGAATATTTACACAGACTAAATAGAAATTTCTTTAAAAAGGCACTAAGATGTGAACACTTAAATAAATTCTCAGTTTTTGACTACGCAGCCCTTGAAGAAGACTACAACTTAAGACCTCTTGCGGCACATTTGACTAGGGACCTAAACTTCCCGACATAATAATTGAACTTTGCAGTTATTGCTGCAGTGTATATATGTAAATATAAACTTAATCTATTACTGTATAAGTATGTTCTAACATTTATTGAATTTGCTGTGTTTCATGTACTCTTATTTGTTATTCATTACTATTGTTTACGTGTTCCTTATATTTTGATTTATTATATTTTGCTATGTACTGATAGCACTTGCTCATGAATTTTGACTTGTCAGGATATTCTTTCCATCACTGGTCTTGGTTCCTTGCATTGCGGTGTCTGGTACCCCGTTCTTTTCTCTACTCTCATCTTTCTTCTCTCTTGCTTCAGTTATCTTGCTTACTTGTCAGGAAAAATACATTAGGAGCACTCTGTTGCAAACTTCAGTGAGCCGGATACACCGCATCTTATGTGGTATCCCGGTGATAGATTTCCAAACTAGACTAGACTGCTCTCAGTTGCTTAGTTATTGTTGTTGCGAATTGCTACTTCTGCGTGAACTGAGATATGTCAGAGCTGGCTTTTTCTTTAGATCCCTTTGCAATGCGTTGTGTTTAACGTTCTTAGTAGTTTGAAGTATAACTACTGATTGTACACTGTGATGCTGTGAACACTTGTACGAGAATTTCTGTGGAAAATCCTGGAACTTTGAAGTGCTTATTTTGATTAAATAAATTTTATGGACCGTATTAGATGAGTTCGTATTAGATATGAACTCGTACGCAGGCAATAAAATGACAGAGATAATAATATCTTCGTGGTGACGTGATGTTTGGGTTTGTTTTGAGATGGGTGGCAATCCAGATAAGAGTAGGGCTAATAGTTGGCTGAACTGAAGCTGTTGCTAGTGCCATTGGCCGGGATACTAAGTTGTAGGACTTGGGATCTAGAAGCTTCGACTTGCGCTTTGATATGCAGAGATATTATCACTGTTAAAAGCTGAAATGCGGAGGTAGTAGTTCTACACGTTCTTAATATACTAAGAAGTAAAAGTCGTTGAGTACTATTAATGAGCAGTATTCTCTTTTCTGTCATAGGAATTGTTCAAGCTGATGCTAGGTACGTAACCATTTTTACTATTGGAGTGCTATATATAGTTTTTTGAATTGCTGGTTTTAAACCCCAATTAGAACCCTGGATTCTAGCAAATCTTAGGGCAATGAGACAAGTGTTTACGTTCAGCTTATTAAAGTGATAAACTAATGAGAATCTGTTATCGATTATTACACCTAATTATTTAGTTTCGTTACAAATTTTGATATTTTCTCAATATTTTGTAAATATTGAGTTACGAATAATCGGTTAATGTGGTTTGTGGAAGATAACTGCTTGAAATTTTTTCTTCGAAAATGATTCAAATTTATATTCTTTGCAAAGGTAGAAGATATTTGTGGTTTTTTGGCTTCTGCTTTGCAGAATGTCACAAAATCTCGCGATCTGAAAGAAATATTACATAAGTCTCTTTTCTGTAGTTTTCTCTTTTCTTTTTTTTAATTTTTATCACACCTATCAAGATGCAGTTATGGTTTGAAAAGGAGCCATACACGCTATTTGCATGCTCCAATAAAATTAAAAATCGGTTTTAGGGTTAAAATATACTAATGATTTAAACGAAAATTACACACATATATATTGTTACGTGCGTACGGGTTCGTTATATATTGAATGCACAAGTCGTAAAATGTTAATAAAAATTTATTCTTTCCACAAGAATTAAATTAAAATGCTGAAATACTTTTTCACAGATATTCTCACAATATCATAATATCTCAAACGTTTAACACAGTTATAAACAAATAAAATAATCCTATCTCACAGCGAAATCGCTACAATCAATAACAGTATTAAGTAAACAAACAGCAGTTCGCTTTTTACCGCTACAACTACAACAGCAACAACAACAACTACTGAGATGAGGTGTTTGAATTCGGCTTTTATAAGCTTTTTAATTATCATTGGAAGAAACTCGATTTTTCTAGATTTTTCTGGATGCCAACAGTAATTACGAGATATTTATTTATTAAACATTAAATGCACGCGCTCTTTTATTTTTCTTTTCTTTTTTCGACGTAGCGTTCTCTTCAAAAATCGTCTGCGTTGCACGGGGAAATAAAAAGGAATTTTATTTACAATTCTAAATAAATAGCCAAATAAATGTGAAATTCGTAACAATATATATATGCTCAAATTAAATAACAACTGCAGTTCCAAACATAAAAGATCACATCACTCCGTGGTCTCAAACTGGCGACCTGGGAGCCTCATGCGTCCCCTAAGCAATTTTATGTATTTGTCGAAATTTGAATATTTGTTTCAAAGACTTCAATGTTTTAGTAAGAAGTCAAATTGACATCATTTTCATTTTCATTAAAAACAAACAGGAATAACGCACTAAAAATCTACAAATGGAGCTAATCAATTTACAGTGTGATATAAATCTTACTCAAAGATTTGATAATATAGGTTTCATTATATTATATTCGTACTTCTCAAACAATAAATAAGCTCAGTTATTAATCTTTGCACTAAATAATTGCTTTCTTTGGGAAACATTTATATGTGAACAGAATGTTTTTCATATTTGAAAATTAGCAAGAAAAGAGCCCGATTGACAGTGAATATCTACAATCCCTGATGCAGATAGTTTTTAGCAATTTCCATTCAAGGCCACTTTATCAGAATCGAAACGCCAACAAGTGTCAATATGTAGTAAGAAATAAAAAAACTGTATAAATATTTGCACACAAAAATATGTTCTTGTATTTATGCGTCGAAGAAAAATTTCTTAAATAACAGAAAGAGACTAGGTTGTGATTATTTATTTCGAAGTTTTGTCCCACTAGGTAAATCTTCTCTGTAAACTTAGAAAATTTTGTAATTTGTTTTAATTTAAATGCGAGTATGTTATTTAACGATTAATTAAACATACAAGAATTAATTGAAAGAAATCCCAATTTTGTATTTATTATTTAGCTGTGAATATAGATAGCATTTGAATAACAAAGCAACAAATATTTAATTTTTTTTCGTATGCCATGTTAGTATTACTGTTTATGTATGTTTTGATAAATATTTAAAGTGTCTAAGTTTAGTTAAAATTTATTTAAAATATTTTTTATTTTAATAATAAATATTTTCATTTTGTTAAAAGAAAAAAAATGGTTTTGGTCCGTCAGCGTTTTTCAGATCCTGCATGCGGCTCGCGTGTAATTTAAATTTTAGGCCACTGGCGTAACTTACAGTACAAAATTTCTCGAGATATATTATAATATTAAGATCACTATTTCTACATAGTTAAACCATTAAAGAAATAATTAGATATTTTAGTTTTTAATTAATGGCAAAAGACATTTTCCTTCAGTAGGTGAAATAATTTAAGGAAATCATCTACTTTTCTTGTTATAAAATACGCTTACAAACGATGATGGTGTGCTTTTATTATGCAAAAGAATTTTATTGAAACTTTATTTTTTTCTTTTTTAATAATTTGCTTTTTGATGGTATTCCGAACTAATAATAGTATCGGAGTAGCTAACGCCGTATTCACTGTTTACGTGTATCATTGCGTCGATGTATTATTAAACAGAATCTATGTATGTTTCAAAAAAGTATTATTTATTACATATACGTAAAATAATAAAGTAGCGATAAATAACAATGCAAACAACAAATAAAATGAGAATTCTCGGAAATAGTCATTAAATAACTATAGATAAATTATGTAATTACAAGGAGCGTTTAGCTCTTGTAATTGCGCAATGGAATATTTTTATTGAAGATAAGTCGATTCATTTCATTCTTAACGCTTCTAAAAAGGAGACGTGTTACATCATTCCTTCTAATGAGCTTTCCTTTTGCTCTAGTTGCAAAACAAGGAAACGAAATAAAAGAAGTATTTTCGGTTGGAAAACAAGAAGTCAATTTACTTTCGCTTTGTTAAAATTTTTGACTACAGTTTGGAAACTCGCCGAAGAACTCATCAAAATCCAATCAAAAAGGCACTTGTTCTAGGAGCGAGATGAATTTATTGCGAGTTTCGTGACACATTTTTGTCGAGCGTAATGTAATTACTTGACAGTTTTAATTTAAATGCATAAATGCAGTGAAGTTCATTTTATGGTTATGAAAAGAAAAGGAATATTATATTTCCTATTGGATGAGGAAAGTTCTGTGAATAACAATGAAAAATTTCACATAGTCAGAACAATGTACTGCAAGAATCAATATTAATCAGATATTCAAGTTTTGCTGCAAATGAAAAAGAAATAAGAAAAGGATAAAATAAAATTTGACCTTTCGATAAAGCTTTCTGCTTCAAGAAAAACCATTGGAAATAATAGTAAGAATATTAAGACAACCATCATTGCCATTAGAATAATCTTTAATATTTAATCTTCTATTTGTATATCCAACAAACTTATCACTAGTGGTATTAAATGTTTCAATGGCCCGAAGAATATCGAAAAGTAACATCTGTAATTTACTTTTATTAAAACTTTGATAGATAACGAAAATACCAGATACACAGCGTACTTAACATATAATGAACCTTGCCGAACGCGGTCTTGAGGAACACAATTTTGCGTATAAGCATTATCTCAATTTTCTCTAATTAATTTCTTCAGTGAAAGAATTTTAACTATATGTGATACGCTGCAGAGTGTCGGCCGTGTTGCGATAGAACCCTTTCATGATTGGTTTTAAAAATCATTCATTAAATGAAATAAACATTGCTTAAAACAAGGAAACCTTAGCCTTAAAGTTCTCAATTCTCTATAATACTTCAAGGCACCCTGCTGAAACCCTCGCAGCTTTGCATCTAAATGCAAAGGTTTATATCTTCCATCCAATACTATTTCCTTAATGCAACCAATAGATCAAGAAATCATAAAAACATTCGAAGCCTATTATGTCAGACATATTTACATCTATACAACTAAAGCACTCGATGAAGGTTAGCACATCACACTAATGACATTTTGGTAGCACTTCAACATGATAAAAGTGCATAGAAATGATTAAATTTGCATGCAAACAAAGTTAATTCATCAAGCATGAATGCTTGCTGACATCACTGGCTAGAAGTTGTAACCAGTTTTAAAGGATTTCCATCGACTGAAAATTATGCCAAGGAAATCGTACAAATTTCAAAAGCAATAACTGGCGAAGAATTTTCAGATACAAAAGAACGAGAAATCAAAGAATGAGTTGAGAATGTTGATTAGGAAACGATTAATGAAGCGATGGATGATTTTATAACACTAGCAGCGATAATGAAGAAGTTAAAGTGAAGTTTTATCTCAAAAATCGCTATATTAATAGCAATGGATAGATTAACCCGAGACTTCAGCAGTATTCCAAATGTTAAGTTCTAAAAGGAATCAAATAGCTTTACGAATGTGCCACGTATCGTATAGACGTACAAGGATAATGAAGGTTATAAACTAAGAATGCTGTTTTTTTTTTTAAATTCCAGTTTTGTACGAGCATTGGTTTAAATCTTTATAAACGGACTATGTATGCATTACGCAGTTTTTCCTGTTAAAATCTTGGTAAAACAGTATTGCGTATTTTAAAAAATTAATGCCATTTCCCTCAGTTTATCTTGGTGATGTAATCATCAGCTTATCCGACAGCAATTGTAACGTATCCCGTTCGATTCCTAGCAGAGAGGTAATTGATATTTCACTTTACTCTCTAGAGAAACCCTGACAGTGATGTTCAAACTTAAAGTGGGGGACGTTAACTCGTCACACTTTGATAAGACTTTGATATGAGTCTCTCTTTCTTCCTGAATCGGTCTTTATTAAGAGGCGGATGTCACGTTTTCCAACTTATGAAGTTGTTAGTACTCTGGTTGCAAAAAGAAGGTCTAAGGTTTGATTTCGGCCAAGAAGGCACTCTATTTTCTCCTATTCGTTTTAAAGCTAAAAGCTAATGGCCTCTGCAGTGTTGTATTTCTGTCCTCCTTCGTGAATTTTACAGGTGTAGTTGGCCGCGCAGACAATAAAGTGGTTAGTGACGATAACTACCTTATCGAATCCCTGAGGAGGCACAGATGTTTGTAAATTTTGTTGCTGTTGCTAATGCTCACTTGTCTGACCTATAGTCAGCCCAAGCCTACGAAATTTCTAGTGGCAAGGAGCGCAGGTTTACGCTTGTCGTTGGCAACAGCCTTGAGCACCTTACAGGTAACAGTAAGATTTAGCTCAGTTCCGCCCCCAATTTTGATAAAGAGCACCCCGGAGGGACGGGTCCGAGAGTCTTCCACCCCTCTTCGCCTACCATCAAACTCTCCAGAGGACTTTCGGCTCGCCGCATATTTAGAGTGCCTCCGTGCCGCACGGACACTGTACATTTACAAACACCCATGCCTTCTCCGGGATTCGAACCCGGGCCCTTCGACACGGCAATCAGCAAAGCTAACCACTGTATCGATTGGACGCCTTTTTGTAAATGTATAGCGTCTGTGCGACACGGAGGGACTGACTCAAAATACATGGCGAGCCGAACTCGGGTCGGAGACCCTGGCATCCAGTGTGTTCTCCTTCAAAACTAGGGCGGAACTGCACTAGTGGTGGGGCTATACATGTATAACCTATAGTAAAACTCTGTAGCCCCACCCATTTATACCTGTACCCTGCGCTGTAGTTCTGATACGATTTTATAAAGAAATGTACTCAAGTTGAATTAAAACAGCAGTTAACATAAAATCTAGTTTCGCAAGCAATATTTTACCTTTAAAGATAGCGCAATGATTCTAGTTTGTAGTTTAAATTACTGTACATTCCATGGTTCGTAAATGAAAAAAAAAATCTAAACAGGATGCCTCCATATTTGTAAAAATACTTTTCCTCTTATTAATACCGATTTAAATAGTTTGGAACACAGGTGCTAAATATATCGTGACAGCATTACTTAAAATGACTACGATGGCTAAATTTATGTGAGTTATTTCGTTCCATAACTAATACTGGATTGAAGTTGCCAGTGACATTTACTAATTCTCTTCGATATGAATTTTGACAGGTTTTTAATTTATCTTATATTTTATAATCTCTCACTTTCACCAAAAGCCAAAGCCAAACGGAATATGTGATTTAATCCGCATTACGCGAATTACATGACATTTTCTTTCATAGCGTGTGTTTAATTTCAAGGTAAATAATTTATTTTTCGCTTCGTCAAATGTTAAAGAATTTAGCCTTCTTCACTGAATAAATTGCTTTAATAAAGCTAATTTTATTTATTAATAAAAGATAAATTAAAATTATTATTTAAATTAAAACTAACTAGACTTTAAAAAGCCTAAAATATTAAATCTGAATTTATTATTCAAAGTAAAACATTTCTTTACTTCTCAATGCATAAAAAATTTATTTCATTAACATTAAAGTTATAATTTGCTTTTGATTAAAAATACTATTTCCAACTTTACCTCATAAATTCTATTACATTCTTTCACAAGATCTTCAAAGCGTGCATTATCTATTGCTTTTATCAGTTATATTTCTAATTCAGTAAAATGTCTTACTAATTGGAAACAAAATTTTATAATGTTGCTAACTGCATATAAAGCTTCACTTTTTGAATATTAATAAATATTTGTGGGCAAAATGATTTCTATCTCGCAAGAAAAACTTCTTTAATAAAATTTAATAACATATAGCGTTAAAACGAGCTTTATTAATTATACTAATTAAATGAGTTTGATATTATTTCTTTCTTAAAATTAATTTTCTGTTCTTAAATTGCTAATTTTTTATGATGATGTGATGTCCTAATTTGAAAGATAAAGCTTATACGATGTGGACTGAAAACGATTCTATAACAAGATATTTGCCAAGACCATACGGATAGTTATTATTTTAAAGATGGTGCTTCGATAACTTAAAGTGAAGCAAAAAATAGAACTAACAAATAAAACATATTTATAGCATCAACAAATAATAAAAGCATATAGCTTGAAGCATTTGGCCTTAAAATATCCTTCGTATTATAATCAAGCATGAGATTGCAAAGAGGAAATAATTTTGAAAATTAGATTTGAAAAGAATTTAGGCCAAAGTCTCAATCTGGATTCTTTCTTTAATAATAAAAATCTTTAAATTTCACCAAAACATTAAAATTTAAAGTGCCTGAATTTTTTGCCTTGTCACCCCACCAGTGACGAGTAGTTAAGACAGCTGAATATTGTTACTAGTGAACAAGCCGTCTGTCTACATGTTTGGTTTTTGTGGTTTTGCTAATTGCAACGTGAATACGAATTACGTACCCATAGAAAGTTCTTCATGAAGCTATCCCTCCTGTCAGACAAATAGCTTTTGCGTTCTTTACTATATTAAAAAAACCTATTTGTCTTCTTATTTATTCTTGCAAACATCGAGAATTACTTATAGTACTACAACAGTAAGAAACGAATATTTGGGTTAACTTTACAAGGAATAACTGCTATTTAATGACAAAATCCTTAAGAAACTATGTTAAGAAGAATGACCAGTCAGCCACTAAAAAATAATTATAAAGATAATTAGTTAGCTAAATGCTTTAATGAGGCATCAGCAATCCGAAGCTGATGTTCTAGCATTTATAACTACTAAAATAAGAAATCAATATTTAGCCATTATTTCTTTCTTGCAAGGAGCCGGTCGTTTATTATTTATTCAAAACTGGGTAAAACAGAAATTTTCCTTGAGGGTACTTTTATCGGTAAAACTTACTTTTAGTCGATGCTTCCGTTCTCTTTAACCTGAGATGTAAAAATGTTTACAATTTTATGTTTCGTTTTATGGTTCATGCTACAGTATCTCCTAAAGTACCACGAGTGGAAAGATCACGTTTCAGATTTATTGATACAAAAAAATAAAAATATACAACCCACAGATTTAATATCTCAATAAAAATAAATGAATGTCAAACTGTCTTAAAGGGACAAAATACCATAATAATTCTCGTAAATATAAAAAAGAATGTCATAAAATTATACTTAAAAAATTTTCCTGAATAATGTAACATGTTCGTTTCATTGGTCCTCATTTGTAACATTACATATATCATAACTAATAGTTCAAAATACGAAAGCAAATTATCCGCATTTATTTGAGATAAATTTCTGTAATATTTGAAATGCGAAATCATAAAAAAATTTAAAAATAAAGAATAAAGAATGACAAGAGGAAAATTTTAGTATTTCGTAGGTTTCGCCATTTTAATTTTGCTTCACTGAGCTAAAAGCATACACTTATATGCACATCTTAGTAATAACCTTATTGTAATCTTGTTAGAACGCAGACAAAAACATGACATTCTATTTTACTTATACCACAAGGTACCTGATAAGGAAAATAAATGACAAGTATACGACTACATTACTGAAAGAATGCTGTTTTTATTCCAAAGAGGCAATTTGTCCAGAAGGATTATTAATTTTGCTTTGGCATTTTGCGTTGATACACTAAAAGCGTTGTTTTACTTTTCAAATTGTTACCACCAAATATTATCGTCCTGTATTATATTTAAAGAAATTAAATAATGAAGAATCTGCATATATGAACGCATGTTTCTCGCATTGTGATAAAACAATGGTACCTAGAGCCATCAAATCTTGAATAGAGAACGTTTCCACCCTAATATGGGCATCTGGAAGCCCAATTTGAAATTTGGAATTTGTTTCATTATCGATTTCGTAAAACTTTACGAATATTTTATTAACAAACTCAAGGATTTCAGAGCGAACAACTACAACATTGTACCGAAAAGCATTTTTATTTCCAGCGCATGAGATTGTATCTGAAATTCTAAAAATATGCTCATTTAAAAATTATTTTGCGATATTGCTCTTATTTTATGGTTTATATTGTAATTTTGTGGTTTGTAATTATTTATATTGTAATTTTATGGTTTAAGTGCGAAGAACATGGTATTTAATAAATAAACTTAACACACAAAATGTTAAAAAAACGCCCTTTTGGACGTAATTTAAAATCTGAAACCTTTCAGATTTCTTTTTTCGTTATTTTTTTATTCTTTAAATTTTTACTCGGTAATACTTTTTATTTACCTTCCTCCAACGATAAAAATTTCAACGTTTTCGTAAACCTACAATAACTCACATAATATTTTTTTGTAGGAAGGAGAAATAGTTGCATAAATGCTAAGTTATGTGTATCTTTCGGTCAGACGTAAGTGTCCTTTAAAATCTTTCACGTATATGCGTTCTCCAATTTGAACATGGTCAAAAGTGTAGTGAAAATAAATAAAGTAAGCATGCGCTGATCAGGTGACACCAAAAACATGATTGATAGAACAATCAAAATCATACTGGAGGTGCTGAATTATTAATACAGTCAGGAAAAGGGTTTCGTTTAGGGTCCGATTTGCTCGTGATTGCATCAAACTCATAGAGTTAAATCTTTTTCAATATAAATGAAATTTAAATAAAAATCTGAAAGCTTTCAGATTTTACATTACCCAAAAAGGAGCGGTATTTAACATTTCGAGCGTTTCCTTTATTTATTAAATATCATGTTATTCGCCTTAAACAACATAATATTCAATTCAACAGCAATGTCACAAAATATTTAAAAACAGCATATCTTTAGAATTTTCGATTGTCTAATAATCAGTCTCGCACTCTGGAGATAAAAGAGGTTTTTTTTTTCCTAACAGTATTGCCATTGCTTGCTTTGAAATCGTTGTGTTCGTCAATCTAAAATTCGTTAAAATTTAGTAAATATGAAATAGCTAATAAAACAAATTCGAAATTCAAATTTCGGGCTTCCAGGTGCCCATGCTAGCGTGGAGGATTACGTTATCCAAAACTTGGTACCTTGTTTTTTTTTTCACAGTACGAGAAACATACATATATTCATGCAAATTCTTCATTATTTAATTTGTTTAAATATAATACATGGCGATAATATTAGGTGGTAACAATTTAAAAAGTGATTCGCCCTTTATAGTGAAATGCCACAAAATGCCGTTTTGAAAATAGTCGCCCTTTGGGCTAATAAAGACATTTTTTTAATGCTGCGAAACGTTAATCTGCGTTGCTGTATTACATGGGCATAATCGCTCAGTAGTCTTAACCTCACCGAGACTTAATCAGTAACATAGCGTAATAAACGGGCAATTTGCATGAAATCAGATGTTACAAATTTTAACAGTACACTGTGAATCAAGAGATAATAATGTCAGTCATTACAAAAATGAGCCACGTATTCAGAAACACATATTTTTACGAATGTTGAAGTTAGATACTTAATTTTAGTAGCATTATAAGCAAAATTGTTGTATTTTTCTATGTAATGTAGCGCGAGACAATTTTAAGAGTAAACTATAACGGAAAAGTAAGAATATAGGGCACGTGCATTTAACATTGAGTAAATGAATAATTTGTATTGAAATTGAATAAATGTAATTGACCATTGTGTTATCTGTCACCGTAATTCCACTCTCGTACTGCTTTCCTGTAATTTCGAGAAGCAGAGAATACTAGAAATATTTCACGGCCAGTTAAAAACTATTTAAAGCCGAACAGAGAGCATCTCAGCTCACTTGTTTAATTAACTGATGTTGTTACTATTGCGAGTTCAGCGTGAGATCGGTATAACTTTCTATTTAGATACGTTTTGCATTGCGTTGTGTTTTACGTTCTTAGTAGTTTGTAGTGTATCTACTGATGATACTACTGTGTGATACTGTGAGAACTTGTTAGCATATTTCTGTGGCAAATTCCACGCCTTTGAAGTGTTTCTTTTGATAAAATAAATTTTATTAAGCTATCATCGGACCTGTGTGCATTCAATCTATTACGAACCCGTACGCACGCAACAATATATTTTGTATTTTGACTTTTTATGAATTTTATATTGATACTTTTAGATGACATACATATTTTGTACCTCTTGATGGCAGCATGTATTATTATTTACACTAATAATATAAGTAATACAATATGTTTCTAATGTCATATAGTACTTGTTACTGCCGTAGAGTTCAGCTCTTTTAAACCGTTACTAATTATTCATTGTTAAAAATATAAAACCTAAATCAGCTGAAGATCAGCGCACATAATGTCAGGCGTATTCTCAGTCACGGGATTAATTTAAAAACAAATGACACATGAATAACTAATTTTTGTCTTCTTTTAGTCATACGGCTAGAAATTACTTCTAAATTTCCCTTTGGTAAACATAGAAATAAATTTACGATTTCCATAACAAACCTAAGACCGCTTCTCGGAAAATACGGTAATTTTTCTCATAATAATGAAATCATGACATAAATTGAAATAATCTGTCCAGCTTTATTTATTGCCCCATCCCGCACAGGCATAGGCAGCATAAGCAAACTTCTATAAATACAGGAAGTAAAGTATTTTTAAAATATAGAACTTGGAGAAACAATCCTAATAAATGTTGAGGAATAAATAGGGATATGTGGTTTTCATATTTGCTGAATTCCCTAAGTCTCAAATATAAACAAATATGGCTGCTATGGTAAACAAAAATTACGTTTAGCCGAACTTAAACAACTTTTAAATTGTTGATAATTCTACAAATATTGCATGCAGATTAACCAAAGGCATAAAAACCTTAACCACAAGATAAGAGCAACATAATTCATTCACTTTTAAAGTAAAAAATTTACAGTTTATTAATATATAAGAAACAAAAACAGAGCTCACCGAGACGGGTGAAAGAACGGGTATATAAGCATGAATATATATATATATATATATATATATATATGTATATATAAAGAGGTAGATAAATAGATGATTGCTATTGCCGTTTTTATTGGCAATTCACAACTAGATGTTCTAGCAGTTCTATATGCAACATTTCAACGTTCTACTGCTAACGTGTTTGAATTGCACAAGATATATACATAAATACATACATTCGCACGTACGTACAGACGTCACAAATACACAGTCCAGTCACATTAATGTGACCATCTGTCAAAAGCCAGAATAACCACCTTTCGCAGAGCGGACTGCTGCGAGACGTGCAGGAAGAGAGTCACATAGGTCCCTGAAGGTGTTCTCTGGGATGTTGAGCCATGCCGACTCTAATGCCGTGGCCAGCTGCGCTAGATTATGCGGTTGAGTATCCATGGCGCGAACAACTCGATCGAGATGGTCCCACAGATGCTCGATTGGGTTTAAGTCAGGTGAGTTTGCTGGCCAGGGGAGGACGGTAAACTCATCCTGGTGCTCTTCGAACCACGCACGTACACTGGCAGCTGTATGGCACCTCGCATTGTCCTGCTGGAAGATGCCATCATCCTGAGGAAAAACAATGCGCATGTAGGGGTGAACATGGTCCGCAAGGACAGATGCGTACTTGTATTGATCCATTGTGCCTTCCACAATGATCAGTGAACCTAGAGAATGCCAGGAAAACATTCCCCAGACCATAATGCTCCCGCCTCCAGCTTGGACCGTTCCGGCAATGGTTGCAGGGTGGTTCCTTTCAGAGGTTTCACGCCTTATACGCCAACGTCCATCTGTCCGATGGAGCATAAAACGCGATTCATCCGAAAACGCAACCTGTCGCCACTCAGTGGACGTCCAGCTGCTGTACTGGCGTGCAAATTCTAGCCTTCGCCGTCGATGAACAGCAGTCAGCATAGGTGCACGAACCAGGCGTCTGCTTCGGAGGCCCAGACGCAGCAATGTTCGCTGAATAGTACTTTGGGAGACACTTTTGGTAGCCCCTTGGTTCATTTTGGTGGTCAGTTGCTCAACGGTAGCCCGTCTATCTGCCCGAACGCATCTCCGCAACCGTCGTTCGCCTCTGTCATCTATGGCCCGTGGTGCACCACATTTGCCACGTCGCTGATTTTGGACAGTCCCATTTTGCCATGCACAGTACACTTTTACCACGGCGGCACGCGAACAGTTCACAAACTCAGCCGTTTCGGAAATGCTTCCACCCTTGGCCCGAAAGCCAATGATCATGCCCTTTTGGAAGTCGGATAAATTGCTTCGTTTCTGCATTACACCAACGATTGAAATGTTTTCCGAAGCCCTCACACACCCTTTATATACGCTCAACTGCACTGTGCTGCCACCTGCCTTCTGTGATTGGTTATTTAACTCTGACATGGAAAGTACGTGGTGGTCACATTAATGTGACTGGACTGTGTAAATCCTGCTTAAATCCATTTTAATTGATTTTACAGTGTGTTTTGAAAAAGAGAATCCTTTATTCTGTCCATGCGTACAGATGTCACCCAAGAAAATCATTCAAATGGTTTCGAGAGAGGTCAAAAGGGGTATTTCCTTTGAAATATGATACTCGAAATTTTCTTATTACAATACATCCTTTACTTCGTACTCGGAAATGAAAAAAAAATTTTGAAAGGATTCAGAATTTAACAGTCGCCCTGAAGGGTCTGCTAGGATTCTTTACGGTCTGTCTAAGCTCGCTTTCACCAAATACAATTCAAAAGCAAATTCACAGCATTTTTAAAAGCGGCATATGCTTAATATTTTGGATGCAGTGTTAAGTGTTGGCATACATTTTTCAATTTTTTTCAGTCTTTTCTCAGTTCATTATACCAATGTTCACTTTTCTTAGTAAGATAGTCTATAAAACTTTTTTTGTCTTTTTAATGTTTCACACGTGAATTTTATTTATTAAATATCAGGTCTATCACAAAATATTTAAAAACAGCATATCTTTAGAATTTTCGATAGAGAGACTCACGAGCTGGAAATAAAAAAGTTTTATTCCATACAGTGTCGTTACTGATCCCTTTCAGATCGTTGAGTTTGTTAACCAAAACTTCATTAGCTTTACAAAATATGAAATATATAATAAGAAATATAAAACGCCATTCTATAAAAATATTAAATATTGTTACGTATTTTGTATTTATTTAGCTATTTATTTAGAATTGTAATTAAAATTGTGTTATTTTCCTCTGCAACGCAGGCGAATTTGAAGAGAAAGCTACGTCGGAAAAAAAGTAGAAATACAAGAGCACGTACATTTAATATTTAATAAATAAATATCTCGTAATTGCTGTTGCCATCTCGAAAAAACGAGAAAATATAAAAATCGAGAAAATAGATTTTACCAGAATGTTCTCGTGAATAATTGAAAAGCTCATAAAAACCGAATTAAAACATCTCAGCTCAGTTCCTGTTGTTTGAAGCGAACTGTTCGTTTACTTAATGCTGTTATTTATTGTAGCGAATTCGCTGTGAGATTGGATTAACTTTCTCTGTTTTGAATTGAGTTCTGTTTAACGTTTGAGATATTGGGATATTGTACGAATATCTGAGGAAAATTTCAGTATTTTGTTTTACTTCGTGTGAAAATAATAAATTTTATTAACTTTTTATCGACTTGTGCATTCAATCCATTACGAACCCGTACGCACGCAACAATATTTTTAATTAGATAGATCATGAATCAATTCGATTCAAACGTAAGAAATGAATATTCTTAAAAACTGAATCTCTTGCTTTAAATTAGCTTAGTTCGTTAATCCAGGATAAGATAGACACATTCAGTTTGAAAGATATATATATATATACCAAATTGCAAACAACTTAAGTAAGAGTGAAACGATGCATTTACAGTGAGTCGACGTAAAATTGTGTTTCAAGACTAACAGCTCTTCCGGACTAAAAATGCGCCTATTATTACTTAAAATGTGCTTCAACTGGAAGAAAACATTATTCTTCAGATAAGAACCAGGTAGGAGGTTTGACCCTAAGCTATGGTTTACAAGGGGCATACGGTTATTTGTTTGAATGAATAGCAGTATGACAACTCGAGTATCGGGTTTGGTTTTAAAGGAATGCTTTAAAAATGAAATTCTATATCGTAAAATTTGGGTTCAAAGAGCTTTCGTCTTTTAATTCTGTCGACAACCTACGAAACAGATTCAGAATTTAGAAGGACTAAATTTCATATTCACTCAGTTAGAGGGCCGTAAAATCTTGAATGCCGGAAAGCATATAAGCATTCTGTACCGGGCCACGCACATAGGGAAAAATCCCTCTTCGTGATTGGATATGCTTTCCGATGACATCATTTTCTCTCTGCTTAGGAACGCCTTGACTTTGCTTGGACTCGAGAGTACACCTCCATGCCATTTGTTTACATTTTTATAGCAGTACAGAAAAGATTATTACGTGCGTTGTATTTTTGTTGCTATGAGATTACACTTCTTACAGCACTGTAGTGTGGTGAATTTAATGTAAAAAAAGGTAGTGATTTTTTTTCTAGAGAGACAATTTGGTATTTATTCTTGTGCTAACTCCGTCAATGTATATTAATATTAAGGGCAGAAATGTGTATTAAGATTTTTATGAAGATGTATTCTTAATTTAAAACTCTTCATATTAAAAGTATTGTGTTTATTAATTTCATGTTCATTATATATCCATTCTCTGCAGATGCAATCTCTGAAAGCATGACACAAGTCAGTTTTTCGAAATAGCAAAAATGACGTTGAGAGCTAACATTAGTATACAGTATATTCACAATATTTATAATTAGTCCGAAAAAGTAAAATTTATTTTTGAAGTTAGACAAATATAGATTTGGAACAGAGAAATAGAGATACGTATTTTAAATAAAATAATATTTCTTTATGAATATTGCCCATTTTTAAGGTGTAACATCTTTTGTACCTTTGCATAAAAATAATGTTTGTCGGAGAAAAAAGTTTCTTTTCTTATTCTCGTGTATTAAATTCAGTGACAATATTGAATGCACGTTTTTTTTTTCATCTAAGGCAACAGAATATTAGAAAGGATATGGACATGGAAATAACATAACATTTGCAAAGGAAGTATTTTCTACGATGTGAAAAGAACAAAATTCAACAAACCTGCAACAATTAACAATATACTTTTTACTAGCACACAATGCCTTTATAGCTGGATCGAGATCTTCGTGTTTTGGTTTGTGCACTAAATTCATGAACTTAGTTATTTATATAATCTAGCGTGTGAGATTTCTTCTGATATTAACAGCATTTTTAAAAAGATTTTATAATTTTAAAATTCTATGAAACAAGAAGATGTCTGTAGAACGCTGCAGCTAAACTTTTTCGTTTCAAAGAAAACAAACGATAATTTTCACACTTCCGTTCACTCATGCGCATCATTTATCGAAAGCAAAACCATAAGAATCTCGTCTATATGTCATTACGCCAAGAGAAAATGATGTCATCAGAAAGTATGTCCAATCACAAGTCCGGATTTTTCCTTTTGCGCGTGGCGCGGTACAGAATGCTTATATGCTGCCGGAAATGTAGTTCTTTTGAGAATGGTAGAATGTACTTTGACAGACGGGAAACGTGAAATTGATCAAACACCCAAAAAACTATTGATGGTAGGAGCAGCGAAGAATTTAAATAAATAAGATCTATACAAAATATTCAACAAATGAATCCTAGAATAGTACTTCTATATTATTTTATCCATCTGTAGCCGGGAACTCATCTACTTCAACTTTCAAGCCAAATTTATTACTGCAAAGCTTCTACAATATAAAAATTTTTGAAGCTATTCCAAAAGCCAAATTCAGGGACAGATACATTTATTTTCATAAGCAAGTCCTTACAACAATAAATCGGTACATTTATATTGTTGCATTCTACGAGTTCGTGGATTCAGAGTGATCTACTACAACACTTGATGAAAATCAAAACACAATTTATAGGACACTATTACATAGAAAAGTTCCAGAGACGAGTTACAGTCTTCGAAAAACTAAGATAAACACTCTGAAACATGGAGCAACACAGCCTTCAGGCTATCAAGCTATGACGGTGAAGGCAGCTTCACTGCAAAGCACTATAGAACACCTCCCGACTCGGTCGATCGCTCGCGGAACTGAAGACACTGCTACTAAACTCAGCGTACTCTCTACTACTGAAGATACTCCTATTCCTCCTATAGGCAGAGTATATATAGCTTTAAACCAACCTTCGAGAACATTCTCGACGAAAATCGCCAGGAATGTGTTCTAGAATGTTCTCGCTCCGTCTATGGCAAATCCCCAATTTTGCCCCAAATTGAGGATCCCGTGCCAAATCTGGCAACCCTGCCTTTCCTTACCATTTACTGGCAACCCTAACCACGCTTCACGGGGAAGCCAGCTTATCGCAGCTGGGCGTTTCGTAACACTATTGATATCATTTTTCAGCACGTTAAATTCTTAAAGCAACTGCATTTTCTTAATCCCGTTAATATTGTAAATTCTCAAAAATGTTTTAGTATCTAAAACATCGTAGTTTTGTATAGAGAACAGAAACTCAAGAACGAGAATACTGAAACAAAAATGATGCTAGCTTTCAGTTATTTTTCCCTCATATTATTGAAGTACTGTATTTTGATCATAGTAAGTTCGAAAAACTATAAATATACACATAAATGCGACATTTCCATTTTCGATTTTGTGTTTTCACAAAACCGCTCACGATTTTAGTTCATTGTTAACCTTTCCTTAAAACGCTACAGTTGGGACTCAAATCATGAATCAACATCACAAGAAAAGTACAGAGCAAATACTCTTTTTTTATAACAATAAACTTCATTTTATAAAGGTATTTTTCCATCTCCCATGCATCAAAAACCTTCTAAATAATGCGCAGAAATAAAGTCAGAAAAAAATGAAAAAAATATTTGGTGTGTATAAACTTAAACTGTAGATCAGAAAATCGTTTAAAAATTAACTAAGTCATCAATTGCCAGAAATTCTAATCATAAGCTTTCTTCATATTTTTATAGAATGTGCTTCAGTTTCCTTCCGAATAATCACAGCATATCGAAGCAGACATAACAAACATCCCGAATTTTCAGTAACCTTCTTAAATTTACTTCTTCTCTGTTAAAATACATTATTCAGCATATTCTCGATTATATTTTAGTTTCTTTCAGACAGGATGTGCACTTAAGTGACATTATGAATGCATATTTTACTTTAAAGCAGACTTAATCTTAAAGCAAGAGCGTCTTTTATAATTCATCTTAATTGCAGAAAATGATTTACTTTTCATACCAGTGGATGAAAAGGACGCAAAAGATCTTTCTACGAATAGTAGCATTTGAATAAAATATTATAGACAGCATACTAGAAAACTCTAATATTGTACAAAGGAATTTAATTCAATTTTAAACCAAAAAAATGATTCAATTTTTATATAAAAGACGAATTTCTGTCATTTATTATTTAATATTAAGAATAATGTAAGTCAGTAATATATTTCTCTTGATTTAGAACATCACTGCGTTATCGAATATTTCCACTGATGTCATTCTGGACGATAAATTTTTAATGTAGCACATTTTTATATTTGCAGACTTTGAAATGCAATTGCAAACCTTAAGAGCAATTTCATATTTATAATACACCTACTTCAAACCTTTCTCTCCTTGGAACTTAAAAATTCAACGTAACGTTTAAATACAGCATTTACCTTCGTTATAAAAAACATAAAGATATTTTATATGAAACTGTAACATTAAGTCATGCAGATTGTGGCAATTAAGTTTTTCCATTAAAATATTATACCCTGTTTTTGGTGCAAATAAAAAAGACGAAATATAAATGCTATTGATGAGCGAATTGTTAAAAGGTAATTTTTTTGCGAATAGCAGTTAAAATTTGCAAAAGAATAGAGTAAGGAATTGAGTCATAGGTCATTGGTAAAGCTTTCTATTGCAACTCTGAAAATTGTAAGATATTTATGCTTCAAGTTTAATTAGAAAGCTCAGCTATATAAAAGAAGTGTGTGTTGCCGCTTGCGATACATTTATCTTTCGAACTTATAAACAAACACAAAGATTTGAAAGAAATACGTTCCCACTGCTCCAGTTAACACATTTTTACCTTCCACTCGGCAGCATTTTGTAATTTTGTAAAGTAAAAACTATTTAATCTTTCTCTTAAATTTGCGCTTTAATTCATTAATAAATAAATCGATTTAAAAGCAATAAACATGTACCTGTATCAATTATTATTAATCATTATGTAAACCAGAGAAATTATACTATTTGGATTCACTAAAATCATCTGTAGATATATGTAAGAAAATGTACTTGCTTGTTTGCGAGTGTATATTCAAATTTTGATGAAACTTTACCCACTAGAGGAAGGTCACTCACTATCCATGTGATTTCGAAAAATCATGGGGTCCACACTCAGGACGTTTACATTAGAACGTTGCGCTCACGTAACCCATCTTCGATTCACGTGGCCGTTGTTGCGTTCCCACAATCAGTGGAAGTTATGCATGCTAAGCAAGGAATTTATATTTTTTTTTATTTATAAAAGACTAATAGCAATATTTCTACACAGTTTCAATTTTGAAATCGCTTCACCCATTTGAGTTTCGCTTCCCTGAGTTCCCGCAATTAGCTCCTACTAAAACCTTTAGATGGCGTGTGGTCTTTTGCTATTTAGATCAGTATAGATTTTTTTTTCAGAACACAGTTGAATCTGTAAGTATAATTTAAGTGCGCTATCTATCAGGATTCACGAATATCTTGGAAACAATTAAAAAATCGACCAAAGCATATGGTGATTTTCCAAAAGCTCATTTCGGAAATAAGACATAATCGATAACAAAGCACGTTCTAATTTTTACTAAAACCGTTACACGGCAACGTGTAACAGTTTTACATACTGCAACGTGAACTATTCAATAGATTTATTGGAGCTTAATAAAATTTTGCGTAACTTGCATTCAATCCAAATAAGAGTAATTTCAAAGTTAACCGCATCCCCTAAATCCTCCCAGGCTCGAGTAGGCACAGGTAATTCAGTTAATATTTTTATGTGCTATTCCACAAAACGTAAGCAACAAATTCCTTTTTCGACATATAACCATGATATTGTCGAAAAAGCCGTTCTGAGATCAGTGCATTGAAAATGCAACTCCCTGTAAACGAGATCCATATGCAAATATCAGCAACGTGACGTCAGAGAATACTTCACGCCACGCAAAACGCGAGTTGTCAGCACGCGCAGTGCAACGAAACTTAAAAAGTAGTAAGAAAAGCAAATTTCTAGGTATTCTTCTGCAACTGAAAGTGAGTATTTACGCGTATTACAGCTACAAGAAAACATCAAAACACCTTTACACTTGGTAAAGTGTTTGTCAAGCTTGAGGAGGAGCGTAGTTTGACATCTGCCGCCCGAGAGTTTGGAACTGATAAAAGTGTTATTTCAAAAACTTGAAATACTTTTCAAACGACAGATACAGCTGTAAGAAATAGAGTTGGTTGGTCAAGGAAAACAATGGTGACTGATGACCGATATGTTGTCCTGCAGACGAAAAGAGTTCGAAACCAGACAGTGGATAACATTACTTAGCAGTTGCGCACGGCAACCGGATGACAGATGTCTCGATTTACAGTAGCCAGACGACATTATAAAGGTGGCTTATTCACTCGGCATGCAGAACGCAGCATGCCATTGACAGCAACATATCGGCGGCACCGTCAATAAAGTCATGTCGTCATTGCCGATGCCAGTCGTTTCAATCTAGCAAACGATTCTTGGCGCTAATTGATATGGAGAAATGTATGGTCATGATTTCATCCCACTAACATTTGAGAAGGAAAGATTGCTTGTAGTGGAGACATTATGATGAAATGACATCAAATTCAATTACTGAAGAAATAAGAAAAGTGCTGACTCGTTTTGCCTTTCGACAAGAGTAACAAACGATAAAATACAAAACCTTTCTCTTACTTTAATGATATGATAATCTGTTCTCTATAATATTATTTTACGTAAATTGAGTTTTTTCTATAAACGTTCTCGGAGTATTCAAGTGTATTATACTTATTTCATTTCTTTTAGGAACAGTGTTTAATATTCATTGGTAAAATTTTCGCTATTAAGTAATTAATTTTGTGCTGCAGAAATATTGTGTCCGCTCATAGACGTACCCTAAATACTCATTTTGTAGAAACTCTAAAGTGAATCATTGACACAAGTAAGTTTTATTGGCATTTTTGAATTTCTTCTAATGTTCATGAAGATTTATGGTATCAAGATACAAAAACTGACCAAGAACAGAAAATGTTTGTCAATTTCTTGTTTAACTGAGTTTCGTTGATGAAGGCACATCGTTCAAATGTTCATCTCAGCAACAGCAAAATGTAACAATTTTGTTGAACAAAGCTTGAACTGCGAGATTGATTTGGCAGAAAGTTTCACCTAATAAATTCTGGAGTGTCTTTCAAGAGTAAAGTCTTCATCTGTCTTGAAGGTACCACAAGGAACTAAGCCGCGGGTACTCTCAAAGAGTTTGTGAAATGTGATGCTTGGTGACAGTACAGTATAGCGATCATGCTGGTGCGTAGTGAGATTTTAAAGTATTACACTGCTATTCTGAACTAAATTTCTGCTTTCGTATTTCATTGCTGACTCAAACAATTCCTCTAATTGAGATTATGCAGTTAACAAAATATTGTATCTACGGTAATATTCAATGGAGATTATCTATACTATTTCAATATCCGGTTTTGATACCTACGACTAGCCAGCGACTTCCACGTTTTTCAATAAAAATGTTCATCCTTTACGAACCACTTGTTATTTACAATTTACTTCAGATTATACCTTTACTGTATCTGTTATCGGAGCAAATGCCTTGACAACCTTCGCTTTCAATGCATCGAACTTAACGTTTTCGAAGTGACTTTCCTTAACAAGTATTTACCAGTACATCTGTGGCACGTCAATGTTTGTCTATCCAACACAGAGACCTGCCTTTACTTCCTGCTTCTGTGACTTGAGGTATAGAAGGAATGACTTTTTTAAACTTCAACACATATCCACATGAAATGTCTGGTATCATGACTGACAGCTAGTTTCATAATAAATCGCATGGAGATTACTAGAACTCCGATACCTTCTTAACGGATTTACTACCCTTTTACTACCTTCCAACGGATTTACTACGCTCTTACTACCTTCCAAAGGATTTACTACCCTATTACTAAGTCGAGAACGTGTTGGGGCTAAACTAGAAATATTAGTTGCACTTTTATACTAGTACAGCATTATTACATAGTTTGATTTTACGTCGGTTGCTAGTGTAAGTTAAACGTAATTTCATTCAAGCTATTTATCATTCTTCTAAACTTCCATGACTCGAATTTGTTTTTCATCTTTACCTTAGAAGCCAATTGAACAACTCAATACCACAACCATAAAATCTACTAACTACGGGCCAGAAGTTTACAAAAAGTTAGAACTCACCACAAATCAACACCACTAACACAGCACAAAAAGTAGGAGATTTAACAACACTATTGACTGAAGCTGTTAATATTCCCTAACCTACATTCTCGCTTGCCATTCAGATTGGATTCATTTGCATTTAATAGATTTAATATGCAAAATGACATGTTAATTGAAATAAACCTTACACATTATTAAGTGGATTTCAAGGATTAAATGTCATTTTTCTCTTTAGATGAAATATAAACATAGAGTATATGTTTAAAAACATACATATAATCTTACACATAGGGTGTATTATTCCTTTCAACTAAATGCTACAAAAAACCAAATTCAAACACAAAATGCATATAACAATATATGTATATATACAGGTGCTTTCTTGGTTTGTGTAGATCATTGCATTATTTGCAAACGTACCTTTGAAAACCTGTTTCGTAGTGATGCGCCTATATCATGTCCACAGAATACTTACATGTCCTTTATTTTCTCATCCGTTTCTCAAAGACTTATGCTTCTAATTGCAAAAATGGTTTACGTGAAGCTAAATTTAGAGTTCCTATCATAGAAAACATGGGCAGGCTTAAATATTGGCACGTAGCCCACTCATAATACCATTTCGAGTAATTAAAAATGAAAAATAGTTTTATTTTAATGAAATTTTTTAATGAATTCAGTGAATTTTTGTGATTACAAGATTATGATTCTAAAGTAACAAAATTTCTTGAGAATATTAATAACGTATTTTTAGACTTAAGAACCTTATAAATGACTTGTTTAAAAATTCTTTCGGTATTCCAAATGTAACAACATTATCAATTAAAGATACTAGAAGCTCACAAAATAGTATCATTGAATGCCATTGAAAGAGAAATAAAAACATCGAATTATTCTAACTTATTTATTAACCGAACCCTAAATGCAAACCCAAAAATGACATCAAATATCACAAATTTTGAAATAAAATATATCGGTCAATTTTTGCCGTACGGGACGAAGTTTTGTGCTTTATTTTTTCTAATCAGTACAGAAATTTCCTAAATATTACTCCAAGAACCGAAGTAACGTGCAAAAGTTAGATTTTGTAATTTACAAAAAATATATTTCTTTAAATTTAAAAATGGAAAAACATAAATCTTTTTGCCATTTAAAACACTTTTGAAATTTCATATATTGTGGAATCTCACAAGAAGGAATCCTAACGATGTAAGGCCTCAAACAAAAATATTCAATGTAAACTCTGCTAAAAAAAAAGGTTGGGGGTTTGGGGAACAATTCTATGTCTCCCGTTCTACTGGACAGATTGACGAAATTTAATTAGCGTTTTTCGTGTCTCAAATGCGCGACATACGATTTATATAGAGAACTGTTAACGCAGGTATTTTGGCATAAAATCTGGCTTTTCCTGAAATAACGTACCTATTTTTTTCCATATTTTGATTCCAAGCTTCAAATTTTGCCAAAATATAAAATTTTGTAAAATTTGGTGCGAAATGTCCGGAGAAATTCAAAAATGTATCTTGACGCACTTTTTTAAGTTTAGAATAAGTCACTTGGCGAAATTCTTAATTCGTGAAAACTTATTTTACTTTGTTTCATTGCGCACGGCCGAAAAAAAAGGTGCATCATTCTTTTTTTTTAAATAATTTTAAAAACGTGCGTAAACCACATTTGGCGCTATTGTCGCTAATAATAATTATGGCAAATTTCAAAACGTGCTAGTATATAAATTCATGCATTCTTGGAAAATTTTGAATAAAAACTAATTTTTTGCAGGTATGTCTAGAAATACATTTACAACAAGATGATGGTAAACACTTTATAGGTTATAATTCAAACATTAAAAATTACAAAAATTACTCAAAAATACAAATTAAAAAAAATCAGGATATATCTGCGAATTTTATTTGGACTTCAAATAAATTTCGAACTATGAAAGAAGGAAATTTTAATGAAGAAAAAAGGTAAGTTTAATGAAAAAAAGAGATATTAATAAATGTGTACCAAATGCAATTAACATTGAGGAGCTAAAGTTTTGAGAGCTAAGTATTTAAAAACTACTCGTGCGATTTTTACAAAACTTGGCACTTTGGTATAATTTGAGTTGTAGAATAGAAATATGGAAAAAAATAGGTACATCATTTCAGAAAATGTACGATTTTGTAGCAGAGTACCTATGTTAGAACACTGCTATATACTATAAATCTAATATACATCTAAGTCGCGCTTTTAAGACATGGAAAACGCAAGTTAAATTTCATCAATCAGCCCAGTAGAATGGGAGATATAGAACTCGCCCCCCTTTTTACTTCCCTGTACGAAGTAAAAAGGAAGTATTGTAATCGGGAAAATTTTCGGGTATCAATTTTCAACGAAAATATCTATTTTGACCGCTATCGAATGCATTTAACGATGTTTTTGAGTGACATTCGTACGTAAGAACAGAATAAAGGATTCTTTTGTCCTCCAAAAATTATAAAACTAATTTAAGGTATCCGACCTCGTACAAATGACGATTTTCGGTCAAAATTTCGATTTTTATTTTATTATATTTTCTTAAAGAATGCATCTTTAGCTATCAAATACAAGTTTTTTCTTGTTGATACGTTAATTACAACTGAAGATATAAGCAATTTTCTATAACCGAATAAACCGGAAGTTCCATTATTCTGAACCGGAAGTGAGCATTTAAAGAGACATACCTATTTAGAAACCTTATTTATCATCAAGATTTTGTAAATTATAAACCTTTGTACTAAGTTTACATATTTTGTAATACAATTTAAGAATATGAAGATAGTTTTTCCTCTTAATTTCGTATTTAGTTTGGCAGAGCGGGTATTCGTCGGTGAATGGATGTTTTGCTGCTTTGTAGATTAACGGTGACAAACTACTTGACTTCGAAGTTATTCCACAGTTTTGCAACATTTGGAACAAAATAAACAAAATGGAACGCAATCTTCAGCACGACATACGTAAAGCGTAACATAATTGTTCTGTATATTATGAAGGAGCAGCTTCGGGTATGGAAGCAGTTGATGCTTATCGCCTTTATTAATGATCTTAAATTACGAGAGCTGAAGTATACGGAATATTATGGGGATGGGGGATTCTAAGAGTTTTTATTGTGAAAACTAATATGGTAAAGATTCTGTCAAGAAATTAGAAAGCATTGGACATGTATAGAAAAGGGTTGGTCGTAGAGTGCGAAAAGTAAAAAACTCAACTCCTGCATTGAAAGGAAGAGGTAAACTGGCTGATTATTTTATTGATAAACTGCAGAATTAGGGATTGCAATTAGAAGTAATGTTAGAAACTTAACTAAGACACGGCAGGCTGTAAAAGCTGCTTGTTCTATTGAAACTGTTCTTCTTCAAAGCCAATGCAAGGCCAAAGTCCACCTTGATCAACGAGTTAGTGCAACTACCGATGTACGATTGCATAACAGAAAAAAAAATCAGCCCCCAAAAAAACCCTCTAGTATATCAACATATATTTTAAATTTAATTAAAGCTATATATAGAGAGAGAAAGTTGCGTAAACAAAATTTATTAAAAAAGTGCATATATGGCAAAACTCAAAATATCAAGGAACGTTTTAATGGCATTTTATTGCAAATTGTTCTGAAAGAAACATTCATAAACTTGCGAACATTAATGTTTGGAGCAAATGTAAGTTGTAAATGTTGCGTTATTTAATGTTATTTCATGATGGCTTTATAGGTTTGCTTGAAGTATATTTAAAGTCAAGCATGTGTCATCAATTTTACACTGAGCAGGGAATTCGAAAACTTGATAAAGTGCAAAATCACGACTCTGGCGACATTCCACAAGTTTTGCAAAAAACCAAAGAAAAAAATTACGCTTTCTTCGAAAGAAAAAGCGCAATGTTTCTGAAAAGAACCAAGGTCTCAGTTACAAAGCAGGGGAATTCTAATTGTCAGAAATGTTTCTTTCATTAAGAAATTGTTTTATAAAACTTTAAACTTGTTTTCTGAAAAATGCAATTTTTTGCAAATATTGCCAATGGTAACAGCAATAACTCAAAATTTAATCGACGAAATTATATGCAACTTTCTATATATGTTTCGTATTATCTGATGCATGCTATGAAGCAGAAGATTTTAGAAATATTAATTACAAGTTGACTTGTTACTTTTTATTTTTATATTTTGGATGCGATAATAGGAAAATATACAGTAAATTTTATACATTTTGACATATCTCAAGAACATATCAATATATTTTAGTTATTTTGCTGCACTGCATACAAAACATGTGTAAAAATAAATAAAAATTAAAAAACCTGTGTATTCATGTATACATAGTTCACCGTGGTTGTTGTCGTAAAGCCAAATTATAAGCAAAAATTACCCTTTTTTTAATTATTTTTCAAAATTAAAATTACTTAGCATTACGTTTTAAGCTGTTTTTGCTCATTAATATTCTTATCTTCAAATTAATATGTTTATAGTTAAAATAAAATCTGTTTTTTAAAAAAATGGCACCCGAACGAGGTCGGATTAAAATGGATTGTGAAGAGACTTTTTCATGGCATCTGTGCCTACGTAGGTATGTACGTAGTATGTATGTTTCTCGCATAACTCAAAAACGAGTAACCTCAGAACGTTGAAATTTTCTCTATAGGACTGCTATAATATGTAGATGTGCACCTCCTATTTTGGTTGCAATTGACCGCGCCAAAAGTATATAAATTTATGTATACATATATATCTACTCTGTTACTC
>KK120697.1:85425-149821 GCA_000611955.2 Stegodyphus mimosarum | reverse complement strand
AGAGAAACTCTCGCAGTGTTAGCATCAGTACAGAAATTTCGTGTGTTCTTTGGAAGTTCTCCAGTAACTGTATATACCGACCACGCGGCGGTCACTAGACTCTATTCTGGAAAAAATTTATCACCCAGATTAATAAGGTGGGCTCTCAAATTACAGGAATATAACCTAATAATTAAACATACGCCGGGAAAAGAAAATGTTGTGGCAGATGCTTTAAGCAGAATTAACTTAGATGAAAATGGAAGTGTAATTAAGATAGCCATGCTAACAACCAAAGTATTAGATTCTCGTGAAACAGTAATAGCCGAACTCAAAAAAGATCCGGAGTTCAAAAATATATACAATTATTTGACCGACCGTGAGAATTTCAGTCATCCGGATATTGTGCCGATAAGAAATAGGGCAGCAAACTAAGAATTAATTGACGGACTGTTATTCTATACGAAAACGACTAATGAGAATCATGAATATAGACCGGTTATCCCAGCTAGCATGAGATTGAATGCATTAGAAGAGTTGCATGATTGTGCCATTTCGGCTCATTTAGGTATAAGAAAAACTGTCCAAAGAGTTCGCGAGGGAGTTTTCTTTCCAGAACTGCAAAAGTTTACTAGGCGTATGTCCAGTCGTGCCCAACATGTCAATTAAATAATTATGTTAATTTCCGCCCGGCCGGGTTCCTAAATAGTATTAAATCAGAATTCCGAAATCAAATAATAGGCATCGATTTACTTGGACCTTACCCTCGAAGTAAAGTTAACAAAAGCCGATATCTTTTAGTTATAGTGGATCATTTTAGCAAATGGTTAGAGTTAATTCCGTTAAAACGCGCGTCTGCAAAAATTGTAGTAGATTCAATTCTAAATAAGTATATTTTAAAATACGGGGCGCCCCTAAAAGTTATTTCCGATAATGGTCCTCAGTTTGTTAGTAAAATGTTTGAGGAAATGTGTGCAAAACTGGGCATACGTCATCTAAAGATGGTCCCGTATCGTCCGCAGTCAAACATAGCGGAACGGGTGAATAGAAATGTAGTGAAAATAATTCGAAGTTATGTGAAAAACTATCACTCTACCTGGGATAGCCATATAAATGAATTTGCATTTGCCCTTAGGACCGCCAAACACGATACTACACAAAAAACACCCGCTGAACTCTTTTTAGGAAGAAAAATTTTGACCCCCTTGGACAAGCTGTTCTTTGTCCAGGAAAGGGCAGAAGAATTTAAAATGAGTGATATACAAAAGTTGATACGGGAAGCGACGGGAAATATAGAAACGGCCCAGAGAAAACAAAATTATATTATGACCTAAAAAGAAGAGAGGTCAAGTACAAGGTGGGAGATGAAGTTTTGAAAATGAGGCATAACTTGTCAAATGCCCCAGAAGAAAAGGTGGGGAAATTCTTTCCGCGTTTTAAAGGCCCGTTTATAATAGAAAAAATAACAGGGGCAGTGGTTATATTGAAAAGAAATGACGGGCAAAGAACCACGGCGAATGTGGATCAAATTAAGCCGTACTATAATAGAAATAAAATGCCAGTATTTAAAGATTTGTTTCAGGATCCGAGGCAATCGACTAGCCAGGAAGATGTACTTCAGCAAAAACAGCAGGAACCAGCTAGAACGGCATCGAAAAGGCAGGAAAAGAAAGCTCCCCCTCAACAAAGTAGAAATAGGAACCAAAAATGTGGATATAAAAGAGTCTCACGATGAAGGTGACCAGATTTACGAACGAAACTACGAGCGTGCCAAGAGAAGAAAGCAGAATGGGCAAGGAAAGCCCAATGTATCCAAAAGAACTGTGGAATCATCGGACAGGTGCCTGAGAAGCAAGAAAGGTCGCGTGCAGCCTGAGAATTAACGTCCCGAATACAGCGGAAACCAGGACAAGCAACGAACAAGGGACCAGGAGAGAAGGGCCCAGTCCACCAAACGTCCAGCGGAGGAACCTCCTCTACAAAGGAAATTTCCGAGGATACAACGACGGAATTTCAAAAGGAAAAGAGATGAGCAACCTCCCAAGGACCAAAAACCAAAATCCAGGAGACTCAACCAAGCTACAACGTACTCGACTTTCAAGGATTGGGCCAAGAAAAGGATAGACGATCACAATAAGATAAGTAGAATTCCTTATTCAAAAGTTTAGTTAATTTTTGAGTGTACTGCAAGTTGCAGGGCCGATTTTACCTCAAGCGAGGTTGAATTTTGCGCCAAGTGGGCGATAAGTTCTCATTTTGAAAGTAAAATGTTTTTGTTTAAAAGAATTTGTAATTCTTAAAGACTTAAAATTACTTTATTTTTGTAAAAAGATTAATTTTGTAAAACAATGAGTTGCTGAAAAGAAAATGTTAACTAAATGATTTTGTATGACGCTTTGTCGAAAGACTTGTAAAATGTCTAGAATGAAAAATCGGGAAAATTGAAGAACACGATTTAGTCTGTGGACTATTAATTCAATGTAATTTGATATTTCAAGAAAGTACCTTGAGAAGGGAATAGGAAGCACTTGCTGTAAGCTTAGAAATTTAACCTATATTTGTATTTCATGCCTGCTATGAAATTGTTAATGTGTTATGAAATGTAACAAGTAATAATATTATGCTAGCAATGCACGTTAAGTGCAATATCAATGTGAATGTTGTGTGCAAACTGCGAAATTTATGCATGAAAAGTTAAAGATTGAGTAATTTTATAGTGCAAGTGTTAAATAGGCTCTCTCCACCAAATACACTTAAAGTGTTAGACATAAAGCTAGTGAGAACCTTAGGATGAGCTGGTTATAGGGCGTCTTTTCAGGTCTCGTATGTCAAGTTCTAACTAATGTTAGTCGATTGTAGGTGGAAGAGTTGAACACCCCCGAACACATAAAAACCGGCAATGGCGGTTTGCTTTACATCCAACACCGGTGAGAGAGCATACGGGGGAAGAATTTAATTGTGCTTGAATGATAATGTGTGTGTGCAAAATTACACAGAAAAAAAAAAAAAAGGATTTGTACCACTTAGAATTATTCTGTTATTATGTCATACTAAAGTTATTTTCCTTCCAGATTTTGCTGGAAGGAGTAAGACTGTTTGAAGAATAAGACTTGAAAAAAAAAATGTTGAAGATTGTTGTTCCAGAAAATTTCGTCTGTATTTTACACAAACATATATTGCCTTGTAAGAGTTGGCCTAAGTTTAGAACAGTGAAATTTTCGACTATTTAGAATTGCTAGTTTTCAACATGGTCCGTTTGGACCAAAGTAGTTTAACTATCGCAATTCTGGCGGGAAGTATGTAAGGTTTTAGTTAAACTAACCAAGTTTATTTTAATTTAAATCTTTTCTATCTCCTCTCTGCTTCAACTTCCTGTCAGAAGAAGCGCGCGTTTTTAGCTTATGCTAATTTTTGAAGTTCAGCCAAGCACTATTTAAGCCAGAGGTAGAAACCTCTCGGTGTGTGAGAGCTTTGCCTCAGATCACGGTCACGCTGCTCAACGTTCGCCTGACCAGCTAGCAGTTTAAATTTATAAGCCATAGTGCTTACTACGTGATTGCATTGTAAAACAATTTGAAGTGCGCTAGTATTAGTATATCTTGCTACGCACCCTTTCAGGTAGAGGCCAACTTCCGCGAATTGCTCTGCGAAACAAAGTTGGATTTAATTTCTATTTTAGGTTTAGCGTTTAATTTACTTGATTGTTAAGTTCGACCCAAGTGCGGTCTTTTACTTTCTGCATCTCTCCCGAGTTGGGAAGTGTGTAATTAATAGTGATTTAATAAAAGAGGATTTCAAATCCCTTCACGTGCAGTTACTATCCAGCCCAGCAGTACATCAGAACAAAGCTTACATTTCATCAGCTCACTGTTCCAGTTCAGGACCTGAGAAGAAACACCCTGGTAAATATTTCACAATGTTCTCCAAGAACACACACAGAATACTCAGTCCTGATAAATTCAACTCCTCCTGGGCATTGAATTATTTACATTATTCACGTAATCACCATTATGTTTTCTTATCTTTTCCATCCCTCTTACTTCACAGTTCTCCTGCTTATTCATTTAACATTTACTGATACTGTAGTACAGGAGATTGCAGTCTGATTTCTATGCAAATATTTTTATTAAAGTTTTTTTTAAGAGCTGCGAAGCACATTCTACTTTTATTTCTTCCACCTGTTCGAGACATTTTTCTTCTATTATTCTGCCGGATGTAATACGTTTCTAGCAAATAAAATCAACTTTCTTTTCCAATCAAAATTTATTTGTTTGTTTACATTTATCCTTCGAACACATGAGCTTCGTGTTCATCCTGCTTATAGCAACTTAGCGCCACAACAATTTTTCTTCAAATATGCAGCTTAATGGGATTTGTAATACACTTTAGTATGCGTTTTGTTTTGAGCACTGTCAGCTGAGTGATCAAATAATCCACACTCATAGAAGTGAGAATCCTTTCTTGTATACGTAGTATTTTTCTTTTTATTTCCTCTCTTTTACTTGTCAATTATGAACTGCTTTTCAGATAGCTCAATTTTCTCCTTCTGATAACGGAATTTATTCTCTCATATAATAAGAAAAAGATTTCGGTCATCTTTGAATTCTTTGAATTATATTTTGGACTTTTTCAAGCGCAGTTTGTCTGCTCTTTCATGCTGTAAGGCCCAAGATATGAAACAATGCTTCTAGTTATAGCCTTTTCTGAAAAACTATTTCTTGTTAAATCTCAAGATAATTTATTATTTCTTAACTGAAATGCAATGCATACTTTTTTTAACTTTCTGAAGTTAAATAAAACTTAACTAATATTTTTATTTAATTTAAATCTCTTGAAAAGATAATAATAAAGTTCTTATCTTGATTCTTCAGATTCTGCTGAAACTGTGAGATCTAAAAGTATAGAATTTAAATTAATGACTTACCGCATTTCTTTTTTATATGACACACAGCATGGCTTTACTATGGAATTCAAGAACTTCTAAAAATAAATTTACATCATCTCTCTTTAGGTGAATTTCGATGAAACTTACTAAATTCACTATAATCTTGTTATTTACTTTTAAACACGTTTCTCCTCTATTAACAACTGTACAAAAATCTAAGTTGAAGGCGCAAAATATACATTATGTGAACTCACTTACAGAAATGACTTTCCAACACCAACTTTATGATAAAGACACAGAGGACCGATTTGTAAGAATTGTGACATAAAAATTTCTATCACTTATATATCATAAAAGTGTCCTTTTTATGTTTTAAGAGGTAAACATCAGAGAACAACCTAATCCTTATAGTATGGAGTGATGTTGGTTGCCATATCATTGGCCCCGAGTTTGTATTCCGAAAAAAAGCTTGAGTGTTTGTAAGTATATAGCGTCTGAGCAGCATCGAAGCCCTTAAAATACTGGCTAACCGAAAGTACTCTGGAGAGGTTTATTGGTATGGGAAAAGGCAAGAGAAATCCTTTGAGTCATCAATCGGGGTGTTCTCCGTTACTCTTTAAAAGGAACATTTTCATTTTCATGGTCGCCTGTGGTGCAGACTTAGCAGGGTTCTCGGTAATGAGACGACTAAAAAACATGAGACATTAAAGACAAATTAATTAAGTTGCAAGTGCCTGGATATTTAAAACAACAACATATGGCAATAATTCCAATATATTTGTACGTTAAACTAAAAAATATTTCCATGCAATTTTTTAAACGTTTTAAAAGCATTCTATTATTTGTTTTGACAAGTTTTCATTATAAAACAGAACTCGGGTTTTATCTTTATATTTTATGTAGAAAATACTTCACCCTCTCTTAACTTCAAAATGGAATTCCAAATGTCAAAATTGCATACATACTGGAACAAATCTTAAAATATTTAAATTATTTTTTGCTTCCCGAAAGTAACCTTGTAAAATTCCGCTTTAACAACTCCAAAAGATTCAAATTCCGATTTTTCCTTTTTCCTACTTCAGTTTCTGTTCCTCTGCCTACTTTCACTTTTTAATTTTTTCCTCCGAATTTCCTTTCCCTTAGTTCTTTTCCTCATTCATTGCATTCGCCTGTTATGGCTGCTTACGTTTCTCTCGTGAGTTCTTTCTTGTAGATTTTACTTCTTAAAAGTAAATTCCGTTCCTGCGTGACTCAGACATTATTAGTCACTTTCTTCTGTAGTTCTTCCACTTAATACTTTAAGCCCTCTGCTTTAACACATCACCCAAGTGTCACAACGAGTTAATATATAAGCCTTCCTTTCATTATGGCTTTTGCACTGCTTGAGTGACATCCGTTTAAAACACTGACATTTATTTTATGAATCTATTTTATCTATTAGCCAACTGCCCCAACAGGAATAGCTATTGCAGCCTTTTCGGTTAAAGACTGGACATGATTGTCTCGCTCGTCATTTATTTATTGTGGAAACTCCGATGACTGATGGGAAATCTCCGATGGCGCCATTAGAGGTGGCGCTGTGACAGACAGCTACGACACCATCGCTGTTGCAGACAGTTGGCAGAGAGATGAAAGGATTCTACCTAAATGGTATTTTATTGAGACTTTGAGACTTTCATCGTTGAGCAGCTAATGTTCTATTGTAAAGATAGCTGTTATTAATAATATTATAATCATGCAGTTATTCGTATAAATCTTCAAGTGTTTGTAAATATCGTCAATAAAGTGTTCGTGTCTAAAGGATTGAAGCTGATGATTCAAGACAACGCCGGCGATTCAGAACCAGACCTATCAGGTAAACATTCATTTATTTATTAAATTGCGAGTTACTAATTTCCTGATGGGACAAAGCCATTTGATATATTATAATTAGTTTAAGATATAAAGATTTATTTTATCTGGCGCCTTTAACGTGACGCCCGTTCCTGGAAAATATTTGATTTATTATTAAATAGAAGATAAGAAAGAAGCAATAAAAATGTCACTCGACGTAACTGAAATCGAAAAATTAAGAAAAAAGCGGACTGTTACAAGAAGTTCTATTACGAGACTGATTAATAAAATAAACAATACTTTAAATGATGCGAATAGTACTATAACTTTAAATTGGTTAGAAGAACAGAAAGCACAGTTAACTGATAAAGAAACAAAACTTACAGTACTTGACGAAAAAATAGAAAACGAAATAACTGATTTAGGGAAATTAGAAGAAGAAGTTGAAGCTAATCAAGAATATCGGGAGAATATAATTTCAATTCAAACAAAAATAAATTGCTTCATAAGAGATTTGCTAAAAACAAAGGATAGTACTAATACTGAACAACGAGAATATTCACATCACGGAGAATTGAATCAGCGGAGATCCTCAAATGCAACTATACACGCTACACCAGAAAACAGAATTCCTGTTAAATTGCCAAAAATAAACATCGAAAAATTTGATGGCAATTCGGAAAACTGGCAAGAATTCTGGAGTCAGTTTAAATCAGCGATTCACGAAAGCGAAAGCTTAAACAAAATTCAGAAATTCACCTATCTAAAGAGTTTACTGAAAGATACGGCTCAAATTGCTATACAGGGACTGTCAATTTCGGAACAGAATTATGATACTGCCGTTACAATTTTAGAAGATAGATTTGGTAGAAAAGAACTTTTGATCCGATCCCATATAAACAAGTTTTTAAATTTATCTCCTGTGCGAAATGTTTCGAATCTCAGAGATCTGCGTCATCTGTACGACACTTGTGAAATCCAAATTCGCAGTTTAAAATCTTTGGGTATTGAACTGGAAAGTTATGGCAATTTATTATTTCCCATAATAACTAGACTAATTCCGGATTCTATAATGTTAAATTATAATAGGGATTATAAAGACGAAACCGAATCTTGGGATGTTGGTAAATTGTTAAACTATTTAAAAGAGGAGGTAGTAACGAGAGAAAAAACTTTATCATTTCGAAAAGGGGAATCGGACGAAATTTATAATAATAAAACATTTGTTAGAGAAAAGGAACGCGATAGAGATAATTCATTTAAAGGGGGTTTTAAGAAAAATAAAACGCCAACTGCCGCCTTATTAAACACCAGTATTGATAGTCAAAAGTGTTTATTTTGTAAAGAAAATCACGAAATAGAAAAATGTTCGAAACCTGTTAACGAAAGAAAAGATATTTTAAAAAAAGAAGGCAGGTGTTGGAATTGTTTAAAGAAAATTGTTTAAAAAAAAGTAAAAGACTGTAAATTTAAAAGTAGATGCAAATTATGTTCGCGAAAACATCATACCGCTATTTGTGAAACTAGTGAGAATAAAAGTGACATTTCTAATTCAGAAACTGTAGTATCATCTATACAAAATAAGAACTTAGGTAAGGAAATATATCTGCAAACCGCAAGTGTTTTAGCTCTGGGTGAAAGTAATAAATTAGTCATTCGAGTGCTGTTTGACCTTGGATCACAGCGCTCTTTCGTAGTCAGTAGCGTTGCAAAGAAATTGAAGTTGAAATGCGTGGGGGAAGAGAATATTACGATTCATGCCTTTGGTTCTAATACATCGAAGAGTGAAAAGCGCAGACGATATAAAATTGTTTTGAGAAATCCGCAGACGAGACATAACAGCATTTCGATCGAAGTTTTAGAAGCAGAAAAAATAAGTGAGGGTTTAATTGGGATTCCCAGTCAGGAAGTAAAGCGTTATTTTCATGAAAATAAATTACAACTCGCGGATAGGACATATGGAAATTCACATTATTATAAATTGTCTCTCTTAATTGGGAGCGATTATTATTGGAAAATGGTTTCGGGAAAAACACGTAGACTGTCAGACTCACTTGTTGCGTCGGAAACAATGTTTGGATGGACTGTAAATGGGGTTAATAAACCAAATGAAATGATAGCTCAGCAGTCATTTATTAACGTTTTGAAATGTGTTACAAATCAAGAAAATTTCGAAAAAGATAAAGAAATTAACACTGTTTTAAAAAACTTTTGGGATTTAGAGTCAATGGGTATCACTCAGGAAAAAGAACAAAATGATATTGAAAATAAAATTTTAAAGAATTTTAATGAAACAATTCAACTTGTTGGAAATAGATATGAAGTGCGCTTACCGTGGAATGATAGAACTGATGAATTGAAGGATAATTATGGTTTGGCGTTTAAAAGGCTAAATAGTTTAACGCGTAAATTTAAAGGGGCACCCGAGACTTACCAGAAATATAAACAGGTGCTAGATAATTATCTCGAAATGGGAATAGCTGAAACAATAGATACGGAGGCGGGTTCTAAATTATATTACATGCCACATCAAGCAGTAATACGTGAAGATAAGACTACCACAAAATTTCGAGTTGTTTTTGATGCGTCATCTCATTTGAATGATTCTATCTCTTTGAACGATTGTTTGCATTCTGGGCCAAATTTAAATCCCGATTTGTTAATGATTTTACTTCGTTTTAGATTAAATAAGATAGCTTTCAGTGGCGATATAGAACAAGCCTTTCTTCAAATTAGCCTTAATCGGGAAGATAGGGACGCTGTTAGATTTTTATGGATTAATGATCTTCCAGTTTCAAACCAGGATTTTAATCTGAAAATTTTGAGAATGACTAGAGTACTCTTTGGTGCAAAACCAAGCCCTTTCTTGTTATCTGCAACAATTAAATACCACATTAATAAATATAAAACAGAATTTCCAGAAATATTTAATGTTTTAAACGATTGTTTGTACGTCGATGATTTAATAGCTGGAGTAGATAACGTAAACGAAGGATTAGAAATTTATGCAGGAGTAAAAGAAATTTTAAACGAGGCTAGTTTTAATATGCGGAAATGGTCGACAAATTCTATTGATCTTCAAAATCATTTCAACTCAAATGAGAATCCTGAATATCGAAGCCCTATAGAATCTAAAGTCTTAGGATATAAATGGAATACAAAGGAGGATAATTTAAGGGTAGAATTTCAAGGTATTTTAAATCAAAATCGGAAAACAAATGAATGCATAACTAAAAGGGAAGCGTTACAGTTAATAAGTCGTATTTATGATCCATTAGGCTATTTGAATCCATTCACAGTGATAGGAAGAATTCTTATGCAAGAAATTTGGAAGACTGGCTTAAACTGGGATGATAAATTAAATAAAGAACTTAATAAAAAATGGATTAATTGGTGTAGGCGGATTGAAACCTTGGAACATTTTAAGTTGCCTAGACATTTATTTAGAGATAATTCTAAACTTCAGATATACAATATTCAACTTCATTGTTTCACTGATGCTAGTGGAAAGGCGTTTGGATCTGTAATTTACGTTAGATACCAAACAAATAATCAGCAAGTGTTCACAAACTTTGTCATTGCTAAAGTTCGAGTAGCACCCTTGAAAAGAGTAACTTTACCACGTTTAGAACTCCTAGCTGCAGTTATTGGAACAAGACTGAGTAACTACGTGGTGAATAATGTATTCAAGAACTTAGACATCAGTGTACGATTTTGGACAGACTCCAAGGTGGTTTTACATTGGATTAGAGGAAATGCCTATTCATGGAAGCCATTTGTTCAAAATAGAGTTCGTGAAATTCAAGAGAAAACAAATGTAGATCAATGGTCACATTGTCCTGGTGTTGATAATCCTGCAGATTTACAAACAAGAGGAAAAACTTCAGAATTGTTATTTAAAGGTGGAGATTGGCTGCAGGGTCCAAAATGGCTGAGACAAGAGGAAACTACTTGGCCAGAAGAAGATAAAACATATGAAATTGATGCTGTAGAAGAAGAGAGAAGATCCTCATTGGAGAAAGATGAAACGGTCCAAGCCAGCTGTGTAGTAAATTTGAAGCAAGACCTTTTGGACATAGAGAAATATAGCAAATTATCCAGATTATTACGAATAACAGCCTGGATTTTTAGATTTATTAACAATACGAAAACTTCTACAAAAAATTTGAAACCACTTGAAGCAGAAGAAATACTATTATCTGAGAAATATTGGATTAAAAGAACTCAAGATGCTCATTTTCCAGAAGAAATAGAATGCTTGCAGAAAAAGAAACTAATTTCTAGTAAATCTAGGATTGCGAATTTTAATCCATTTTTGGATGAAGATGGAATAATGAGAATAGGCGGAAGACTTCAGAACTCAAATTTGACATTTGCAGAAGTTCATCCTATTATTTTGCCTAATTCAAATCATTTTTCGGACTTGCAGATCAAATATGCTCATGAGAAACTGGCTCATGCTGGAATTGCTGAAACCCTTGCTCAGCTTAGAGAAAAAATGTGGATTCTCAGAGGAAGACAAAGGGTGAAAAGTATTTTGCAGAACTGTTTCATTTGTCAACGTTTGAGAGCAAAGCCTTACTCTCAAAATGTGTCTCCTCTACCTCCAGACAGAATCAGAGAAGCTTTACCATTTGAAGTTTGCGGCATAGACTTTCTAGGACCACTATATACAAAAAATGAGAAAAAGGTGTATGTTGCATTGTTTACTTGTGCCGTAATACGAGCTGTGCACCTTGAACTTGTGAATGACTTATCTGCTGCAGAATTTATGCTAGCGTTAAGAAGATTTATTTCAAGACGTGGAATTTGTAAAATTATTTACTCGGACAACGCTAAAACATTCAAAAGAACAGATAAAGACATTCAAAGAATGTTTAACTTAATAAAGGATAGAGATGTCCAGGACTTTTTTAGTGAAAACAGGATCCAGTGGAAATTTATAGTCGAGAGAGCAGCTTGGTGGGGAGGTTTCTGGGAGAGGCTTGTCCGATCTATTAAGACCTGTCTCAAAAAGATCCTTTGGAGAGCTTGTTTACAGTACCAAGAACTTGAAACAACTTTAACTGAAGTGGAAGCCATCATCAACTCCCGACCGATGACTTATGTTTATAGTGAAACAAATGAGCCGAGTCCATTATGTCCAGGACATTTTCTAATTGGAAAAAGAATAACCGCTTTACCACCTGAAAAGATATTTGCAATCTCTTCTACGAAGTCAGACCTGGAAAAGAGATATAAATATAGATTGAACTTGTTGAACAATTTTTGGAAGAAATGGAAACTGCTATATTTAATGGATTTGAAATCTGCTCATAAATGTGCTACGAGCAATTTGCCCCAGCAGATCAGCAAAAACACCTTTGTATTGATCCATGATGATAACCAACCAAGACTGTTATGGAAATGTGGCTTAGTAACCGAGACACATACAGGCCGTGATGGCAGCATCCGAGCTTGCACTGTGAGATTACACAATGGGACGTTCTTAAAAAGAGCTGTACAACATCTGTATCCCTTGGAACTTGATTCTGAAGATAAAAGACAATCTTGTCTTTCTGGGCCGGAGGATGTGGAAACTCCGATGACTGATGGGAAATCTCCGATGGCGCCATTAGAGGTGGCGCTGTGACAGACAGCTACGACACCATCGCTGTTGCAGACAGTTGGCAGAGAGATGAAAGGATTCTACCTAAATGGTATTTTATTGAGACTTTGAGACTTTCATCGTTGAGCAGCTAATGTTCTATTGTAAAGATAGCTGTTATTAATAATATTATAATCATGCAGTTATTCGTATAAATCTTCAAGTGTTTGTAAATATCGTCAATAAAGTGTTCGTGTCTAAAGGATTGAAGCTGATGATTCAAGACAACGCCGGCGATTCAGAACCAGACCTATCAGGTAAACATTCATTTATTTATTAAATTGCGAGTTACTAATTTCCTGATGGGACAAAGCCATTTGATATATTATAATTAGTTTAAGATATAAAGATTTATTTTATTTATATTTGACATCTTTTCGTCCCCTAACTGTATGTTATGTGGTAAAAACATTATTATGGATGCTTCTCATCTTAACGATTGCCCTAAAGTTGTAGACACATTGAGTATTTTTTTAAAGCAGGAGAGATGAAAAATGAGCAACGCTTCCGTCAGGACTCGAACCACGGGCCTCTGGAATACGCGCCCAGCGTGCTGACCACTACACCACGAACGCATGCAACGAAAGCGGATGAACTACTTTAGAAAGTGACTGGACATTTATATGGCAGATAGTGGCAGACAAGAGAGAAGCTTCAAGATCTTCAGACTGTTTGATTTTCTCCTTCTGACCAATTTATGTTTCAAATTTTACATTTTGTTCTTTTTCATGTGTTTGTGTTGAGTGCACTTGTCACACCCTAGTCAATGAACTGTATGTTCAAGTGCTACTACTAAAAAAATTATCTGTTAACATCAGCACTCTCATTCCAGCTCTTTGTTTCATTTTAAAAGGGTTAAACAGTTTTGGCTATAAATATTAGTGTGGTAATCCTTACACGTTAAACTTGAATACTGCATTGGTGGGTACTGTTTCTACTTTAATGCACTGACTCATTTTTATGTCCTTCTACAAAGTAAAGTAAGCATTGTAACCGCGAAAACTTTCGGGTATAATATTTCCTCAAAAATGACATTTTGACGGCTCTCGAATCCATCTGAACGATATTTTTGCGCGATGTCTGTATTTACGTATAGACTAAATGATTCGTTTTCCAAAAACAGATTGCTAAATGGATTTAAAATTGATTCAGAAGAGATTTATTTCGTGACACCTGTCCGCATGTACGTCGTTATGTATCTCGCATAACTCAAAAACGCTTAGCCGCAGAACTTTTCTATATAGAACTGCTGTAACATGTAATTGTACATATCCTTTTTTGGTTGCAATCGGCAGCACCAAAATTTTTCATATATATATATATATATGTAATAATAAAAAAATGTCTGTAGTGCTGACCAGGAGGAATTTTAACGTCGTAGAAGTGTTGATCTATAACGAATAGGAAATTGGAGGCGAAGGCAGATTAAATCTTCATTTTTTATTTCCGCTTGTTGTGGCCACAATCAACTTGGCACATGAAATGTGCCTATTCCAAAATAGCTCACATTTTAGATTAATTTTCAGTAAGAAAGAAGAAAGAAGCAGACAGCAGTCCACCTAGACCGAAGCGTAAAGAGCAAGTGCGTTACGTTCAGGGTGGAATCCCAATTCAGACTGAAATTAAAACGTTACGTTCAGGGTGAAATCCCAATTTTGGTTTACAATGAATTTTGATTGGATAGTTAATACTTCTGTAAAATTATTATTGGTTACTTGACTTTTAGTTCCATTTACATCATCAGAATTATGTAAGTGCCATATGGCATGGATCAATCTAGAAATGACGCAGTGCGTAGAGAGGTTATTAGGTTTAGAATTGAGAAGGGAAATTTACGTTGTTAATTTAAACTTAAGACATATTCTTTATTTTTATTACATATTTATATATACACACATACCCACTCTGTTACACGTCTCAGTGAGCTCAGTTTTTTTATTCACATATGTTGTGCAATTTTTGCTTTAAAAGTGATTGAAGTATATTGTTCTTATGTTCCCGGTTAAGGCCTTTAGTTTATCTGCATGTAATATTTGTAGAATTATCAAGAGCTTAAAACTTACTACTAAGCCTAACAAAGCCGCCATTTGTTTATATTTAAAACTCATTAATAGAATGGAGAATTTAGTCGGTTTCTGTACCCACTTCAGAGTCATTTTGCCGAACATGGGCATGCGATCTATGTCGAATGCATATTTATCTATAAGGAAACAGCATACTTTCATTAACAACAACCGATTTCAGTTTGCTTGTTATTAATATAAACCAACCCATAGATTTAATGAAAATGTTACTTCTCTTCTTTCACCGTATTTCTTAAAGGAATTTTCGCAATTAAAGGATACTTTTTTGTAGAGCAACCATTCCAGTGCTTCCTGTTAAATCGATTTTCGAAAATGCCTGTTATTTTTACTAAGCAACAAGGGGTGTTAAGATTATGAATTTTCGCTTTTTTGTTCGAAACCCAAGAATATTTCCGAAAATTGTTTATAATGAATATTTTTGCAAGCATATGTATTTACATTCTCATACAGACATCAGGTTTCCATAAAATGAAACTAACATATGCCATTTTACGTTTTCTTACTTGAAGTCGCATTGTTCCTTGCCCATCAGATTAAATCAGAGATCTATAATATTCTGTAGTATGAATTTATATCAAGTGACAAATACAGTTGTACTTTGATGGAAAAGTAACTTTAATTATCACTTAATAGTAAAATTTTCATGAAACTTTCAGTAATTTTACATTAATTATTGCTGGATATCATTTCTCGGAAAGCTTAATAATTCCTACAAAATTTAACAAATTCAAAACCACGTTCAGAATTATTTTAATAATGCTATTAGGTTCACGTAAGCTGAGTACATGCGTAAAAAATAAACAATATTTTTTAGAGTAAACTATTAACATTATTAGTATGAAATTATCCATTTTTAATAATATAAGAAGTACATATCTTTCCGGGATACTGGTTAAGCACTCTGACTTGGCTTACCGAAGGGCACAATTTTGCATCCCGGAGAAGTCATGTATGTGTGTAACTGTATAGTGTCTGCGCGGCATGTGGGTACTCGAAATATGCTGTGAGCCTAAAGCCCTCTCGAGAGGTTGGTGGTAGGAGACCCTTGGACCCGTCCTCTCGGGGTGCTTTCTTACAAATTTAGGGGCGGAACTGAGTAAAGTCGTACTGTCACCCGTACGGTGCCCAAGGCTCATGTCAACGATAGGTGCAATCTTGCCTCCTTACAACGATAAATTTCGCAAGCTTTTTCTGATGTCAGACAAGGGATATTAGACACAGCACACAATAGCAACGCATACGTGAACAATATTTAAGAATTAGAACAGTAAAAATTGTTTAATTTTGTCGGCCTTTGTTCTTTAAAAAATTAGTGAGACAGAAGGTCAATCATACGGTAAAAATGCCCCGAAAAAAGAGACATAAAAGTCTAAAACGGTCAATCTTTAATAGTCATTATATCACAACCATTTTTTTACAAATCTCTACTGCGTAAATTTAAATATTCGCCTCAAATTACGTTGCCGCATTTAGCATAAAGCTCTTAAGATCTGCTCTTAAGATCCTACTGCGGTAACATTTTTAATTATATTTTAAGTTATAATGCTACATTACTTATGAGTTTAGCAAACCTATTAATTTAAAAGCAATAAACGATGTTCTTAAAAATATTATTTATTTCTAATTATCTATTTAATAGGTTGGATTTATAATAAATCTAAAGGATAAATTTTATAAAAATTTACACTATGAGTGCAGCTAATAAAAGAATGACCTAACTATGCTCTTTCGCTATAAAACAATCATTTGTACGATTCCTAGACATACATTTTGTACGAATGAGTCATTTTTGGTAACTTTTAAGTTTCCTTATTGTTAATAACTTATCTAAATTATGTGTATTGTGTAGATTTTTAAGTATTATTTTACAGTGCTTATTAATTTTATTAATTTACAGTGAATAGTAAAATTTTGATGTTCATGTTAGAGATGTAAGTTTTTAAATTATACTGTCGCTATATTATTTCTTTTGATTTGGGTAAAAGCTTACAGCGATAGCCTGTTTTTGTGTTCTCACGGGAGGAGAATTTTGGGGTCAAGGGTCAGCGACCAACTGCATTTTTTCGTCCCCTTTTCTTGCGGGGACGAACATGTGTTTTTCTCGTTCAAAGGCGATCCGCTTAGCGGCGCCGATTCTTGATAGAATTATGAGGGTGCAAAAATTTGGGATCTGTGTGAAGAGTCGCAGCGTTAACAGATTTACTACTTTGTTTTTGAGTTCGAAAAATAAGGGGCTTGTCATTGTGAAAGGATAGGACTGATCTTCTTAGAAATTTGTTGGGTATTTATTGGTCTGTTCCTAGTGGTTAGGAGGGTTACTGTTTTGTGTAGCATTGGTGAGTTTTAATTTTATGGATTTTTTTTAACCTATAGTAATTATAGAGGCGGTGCACTTTTTGAGTGTCACGAGGTTTTAAATTTGGTCGCTCCCGTGGCGAGTTTTCTTTTCAAGATTTTGTCAGATTTTAAGAGTCCTTTTTGAGGGGAGATAGAGGGCCCGGCGGCCCCTTCTCGGGGTTGTCCGTGCGAGAATTGGCCCGAGAACGATGCGGGCTCCCATCGTATCGTCGTCGGCGAATCCTTTCTGAAGGTCTGCGGCTATGTCCTATTCTCACTGATGTTTTTTCCTTGAGGAAAAATAATGTGTTTTAAATGCAGATTACTGTGATTTGCATTTATCTTCAGCGAGAACATCATTCAGAAGTCGGTGAGCTTTCACATACAGATTACTGCGGCTTCCATTTTTCTTTGTTGAGGATATCATCGAAATGTTGGTGGACATTCATGCTAAGTTGGACCTCCTTGAATGCAGAAGGACTATATCCATGAGGAAGTTTTCTACAACAGAAGAATTGACTATTTGTTGCGGCAGTGATGAAGAAAGATTTTTGAACTTCTTTTACATGCGTTTCGTAGACAATTAGGGAGACGAAATCTGGGTAGGAATTTTTCTCCACCGTGAGTTGATTATTTTTTCGATTTTGTATTTAATTCTATATGTGTCCTCAACTTATTGCCCTTAATTGATTTAGGATTTGGGGAAATCGATTATTAGGAAAAAACTTCATCTTTCACTTTACGAAAATTGATTTAAAATATTTGTATATCTAGTGTGAGTTTAAATGCTTGAGTAACCTTCTAAAATTAATAGAAATTGTAAATTGTTTCATTAAGACTTTGGTAAGATTTGGAAATATTTAAATAAATAAAAAATGGTTCAGACTACTTAAGTATGGTTCAGCGATAATTACGAAATTATTGTAAGATACATAACTAATAATTTTGAAAACAATATTGATCATGGTTTAGATTGTCGCATGAAGAATTGTGAGTAATTTTTAGTAAATGTTTGTAGGGGTAGTCTGGCCAGCTATTCTGAATGGATAATCTTTTGGAATATTAAATAAATGTTTTTATTTGTTTTACTATTGTATTTTTTTGTGTTTTATCTTGTGGTCTACTGTAGGTCACCCATGTGATCCTTTCGGAAAACATGGTTAAACTTCCATTCGAACCTGGGTAGTTTATTGCGGGCGTAGGAGAATTTAATGTTATTTATGACTATACGATCAGATATATTAATTTAACTGAAGTGGTTTTTGACTTCTTAGTGTGTGAGATTTATTTCTCCCTGGTGTTTTGAACTGTTCTGTGTTTTACCTTTAAGTGTTTGTGGCTATCTCTAAGGTTGTATTGAAATTTATGTGTTTTCAGGAAGGAGAGCCGATTAGTTAGTTTTAGTGAGAGATAGCATGTTAATGATTTAGTGTCGGTAATGCATTTTACATGAATATTAATATTTTGAGTTTAACAAAACACCAGGGAGGATTTTTCATTTCATTGAACTTAAGAGTTAAGAGTTGATATGATAAAACTGAATTTACTGTGTTGAGGATGAAAATTTAATATAGCTTAAAGAATTAATTAATTTGTTTTCAAACACCAGTCTTTATGATTTTATTGAACTCATTATATTTTTATGAGTATTTTAGTTTATTTTTTTTTTAGTTTGTCACGACACCAAGAGAGGTTGAGTATGCAAGTAAAATTTAAAAATTAAAACCCGCAAATTTCTCCTTTCACAACAGTATTTTGCCTGAGATCTCACAGTAGGATAAGGTTGAGTTAGTTGCACCCCTTAATAAATAATATGTATAAATCTTAGGATCGCTGAAATAATTAAAAGTTGCATGTGGTAACAATATCGTGCGCTGTCGCCGCTGATATTTATTACAATAAAATACCATTTAGTATTTATTACAATAAAATACCATACAGTCTACGGTCTTGGATAAAATTAATAAAATTTATGAACACGAAGTTAATACGACTTTGACAACCAGTATTCTAAGTCGTACTATGTTTAACATTGAACAATTATAATAAAACTTTCTTCTTTTTTCAATTAACCTATCTATGCAATTAATTACAAAAATGTTTTTTTTTTTATTTTCTTGTCAACCCCAGCGCATAAGTAGTGTACTCATTCTTTGCATTTTATGCAATGAATGATATTCTCTTCGCTACCTTCCTCACAAATATTACACGGATACAAAAACTAGAAGTAGTTGGCGTGATATTGCGTCCAATATTTAAAAGGCACAACTCAAGCAACTTTACAATATCTGAAATATAAAAACTAAAACACATATGAAACTTATTTGTTGTTTTTATAATTATACCCTTTCATACTTTTGAAGAAGTGTTATATTTAATTTATAGCAATTATATTAATTGTGTAGTAGTAGTTCAGTATTAATAGTTATCAAAAAACTTTAATAACCTGATGGAAACTGCAGATTCCTCGCACTAACCGTTTAGTTAAAAATGTTTTGTATGTAATACTCCTCTTATACAGAGTCTGTTTATCCATATTTTAGACGATTTGCATAGTATTTACAGAAAGATTTTACCTAAAATGTTTGTATTTTAAATGTTCAGCTTGATAACTGTTATTTCTCACTATCTTTCTACGCTACTTTTGTAGACAATAAAGCCTTTTGTAGTATCGGAAAAGGTATTTTATTCCATTCCCCTTGAACAGCTTTCCAAAGACCAAGCAGGCTTCTAAGTCCATTTGAACAATCCGCTTTTTAAAAGCCCAAAAGCGCAAAAATCAGTGTGTGATAATAACAAGAGATTTAGTAAGGAGTACATAGTGAAGGGTGTGGCCTTGATAACCATTTCTTGTTCCATTTTTTTTAGGAAATTAACAGTAGATTTTGACGTATGGCTGCTTCCTTTGCCTTCATGCAGTTCTACTGAATGATGGCATTATGATTAAAGAGAAGGAATTTCATATTTGAAAAATAGGTGATAATATGTGACGTTGTTCTTAACATTTTTCTCCACTCTCTTTATTTTTAACTTGCCGTTATGTATGAAAAACCAGCAACAATCATAAATCCCTTTGAAACCCTTTCTTTATATTCTTTGAACCATGTTTTAAGATCATTTTCTCCTTTTTGATGACAATAAATAGATCTCTTTTTATTACAATCATTTAAATACACCAAAGTTTCATCTATTATGACAACATTTTTTTTTATTTTTATCTGGATAAATATTACTCGTAAAGAATTCTGTAGAGCGTCTGTGTTCGGTCATATGTTGCGGTCATATGTACGTACGTACCTATGTATCTCGCATAAGCTCAATAACAAACATATATATACGTACGTACAACGGTACGTATGTATCTCGCATAACTCAAAAACGAGTAGCCTCATAAAGTTGAAATTTTGTATATGGGACCAGTACAACATACATTTGACGTATGACATGTATTTGACGTTTGTGACCCCACTTTTTTATCCTTTGCATTGTTGATGACTAAATGTCCCAAAATACGTCGGGAATTCAGGTAACTCCATATTAAATTTCGCAGAAAGCACTTTATAGTAAAATCTTCACAACTTGGAAAAAGTATCTGATTTCAACTGACCGTGAAAAAGTCACAAGGAAAGCAAATTCAGTTTCATTAAAATAACTTGGAATTGATGATAAAAATTAACATTAGCATTTAATAATTTTTTGTCTATGGGAAGAGTCCCATTACTCATAATACAGATTATTAAATATCGAATTTTTTATAACGGAGTTTTTAATATGAATGATAATTTGATTCAAATAAAATTTTACATAAAAAATATGCTTTAGCTAACATGATATTTAAAAACTTCAGCCCGTAAAATAGTGATGAAAAGTTCATTTATCAAGATGGTAATACAATAGCATCGGAATGAATGCAAATCTCTTATGTTTATGAATTTGGTAACTTCATTGGGGTGCGCTACTTCTCGCCCTGCTTTTCTACAGGGATTACAAGGTTTTCCGCTTAAACATTGAATAGGATCCTAGTGTTTTCTTTAGTGATTAGTTCTATGTTTCTGCGTAGTGTGAGTTTGTTTCTGTCAAGTGGACTTAGACGACCTCTTTTAGTTCTAATGCCCTCAAGGGATTTGAAATTCTTCTTCACATAGGGCTTTTCTGTCACCGCAACAGCACAAAAGGTGGATAGTTATTTACAGTAATGAATTTAAGAGGAAACCAACTTCTTTTTCGAGCTAGCAGACGCCGACCTTAGCTATTCCATTCAATAAACATTATTTCCTTGAAGTATATATATATATAAGTTTCTTTAGAAAGTTAAAACTTGAACGATAGTATTTCAAGCTTTTAATATATATATATATATATACCGATATTTAAAATAGATAATTTTAGAGCAATGAAACCACTCCAGTTCAGCTGGTTAGAAGTATACCACATATTTTTCCGATAAAGGAATTAGTGCTCTAAATTACAATCCACAAATTTGAAAATAAGACTCCAAGTTCGCTTGAAGGAACTATTCTGTGTAGGAAATGCTAGGAATGGATACTAAGCGGTGCTCCAGGCGTATTAGGATAAAATATTGGTTTCTGCTTAGATGAATGTTGTCACGATTGACTGATACCTAAAGCTGATAATTCCTAAATGTCTGAAGATGTATGCCTAGTAATTCACGCTGTTGAAAGCTGTATATTAGTTATGTAAATAAAATATTTGAGTGATGTCAACATCACTTCTTTTATGTATAAACCTCACCAATCTTTGGAATTAATGAAAGTTTCATTTCAAATGTAAATTTGGCATCATCATTACAAAAACAGGGTAGGAATGAGTAGCTAACAATTAAAGCTAGGAAATGTTACGTATAGTGTTTAAGTTTTGCTGGAGGTTTCAAATAGCAACTCCAGCATGTATAATCTGCACGTGAATCATTAGTTAACTGCCAACTCTAAAACGCTAAATGAATTCATCCGCTGAAAATCGGTTTTTTGCGCAGATCATTTTCAAAGCTGCCAGATTATAATTAAAAATATAAAGATTAGAAAATTTCTCTGCAACTAAACTTTAAGTTACTTTCTATCATTAAACGCTAACCAAATGAATTGGTTATTGCTTTACGATCGCATGCTTAATGGAGTGAATGATTACAGTTTCTCAAGCAGAAGTTTACAAACTCAGGAACAGCTATTGGCGTTTATTACAATAGCAATTACATGAATTCGTATCCAAAAGGGATACATTAACATAATTCGCATATCTTCCTAACATGTAAAATAATTATGTGAATTTTTATTTCTTCTAGGAATTTTATACATTTCTAGACTGTTCTTAAGCTTATTAAAGTAAACTTATGGGCAGTGGCTTTCTATCTGAGAACCGCAGCTTTTGCTTCTAGATGCCATGTACCAAATGACGTTTTTTAAAACAAAAACACACACTTCTGATATATTTGAAAAGTTCAAAAACTCGGTTAATTAAGTGAATCTTTGGAAACTTATCATATCCATGTTTTTACTACTTTAAGACGAATTTTCATCTTTCAGGAAAAAAACCTACTCTCGCGAAATTAAAAAAGTAGAAAAGAAGATTTGTTTGAAGATTTCTTTGACTGCACACATTTTTAAATAAAATGACTTCAGGTTGAAAGAAGGGCAATTCTAACCAGCACGTTGCTATTTACATTCAGATGGAACTGGTAAATGCAAATGGATCAAATATCCATCACCACCCCCAATCTAAAGAACATTAGCAGTTTACTGATAATTATTCTTTATACTCGTATTTCGCTTTAAAATCTAATTTTTTAGCGTCTTATCCATCACAGTTTTGAAACATTTGTAAAACACAATTAATCTGACGTCAGCAAAGCTTTAGAACTTTAGTTCCGTTTCGAATGCCCTGTTTCTGTTACATGAGGTATTCAAAGCAATATATTAAACCTCGATATAAATCCAGAAATAAGAAGAGAGAGAAAATAAAAAGTACAGTGACCAAATTTGCGCTGATATTTGAATACGTGGTAAAGAAAATATTTCCACGTTTACTGTCGATTTTCTGATTTATTGCGAAACATCACAGAGTTAAACGATGATATTTTTTCCGTTTCATTTAATAAATATGTTTAGGTAATTTGCATGATTAATTTATTCCATCTCTTAAGAAATTATCGAAATTTTAAGGCAATCTTTTATTGGAAATTGGTATTATTTGCAACTGATGTGTCGGTACTGGATTGTGATAAAACTTAAATGCGCCGCAAAAGTTTCCAATTTAAAAATTAATTTTAGGTCGTTCGAAAACTGTCTGCAGGAAATCCTGCATTAATGTATTTTATCTAAAATAGCACTTACCAAACTGTCAGCATCTGATATATTAGTAAGCGTTTCTGTTCAAAAGACTATTTTATATTTACGTGGCAATATCAAATTATAGGATGTAGAAAGAGCCGGATATATGATATCGCGTTACTCTCAGATGTGAAGGACTCTGCATTACCAAGCTTAGTGAGGAGGTCTCTAAATGTTCCGGTTGAGGTGGTTCTCTTACTTAATATACCCGCTATTGTCTGTATCATGCTGTTAGTAACTGTAATATTGTTAGAGTGTAGAACAATGTTAGTTAACTTTAACATTGTTAGAGTTACAGATATCATGATACAGCCAATGGCGGATACCCTCACTATTTATTGCATATAATTATTGTGTTTCTATAGCGGCATGTATGGTAAACTACTTTTCTTGTAAGGTTACTTTCTTTGCGCATAATTCTATATAACATTTGAGCATAATTCTACATAATAATTGCGTATAATTCTATATAATTATTGCGTATAATTTAGTAAGACTGATGCTTATCATTTCAAATTGGACTTTGGATGCCCTTCACATTAATTAGGTGAATGTTACCCTAATAATAATGATGATAATTTAAAACATCAGCTTTAATTAGGTGAAACAATTAGGTAAAAAAAATCTGATGTGTACACCACATGACTTCCTTGTACGGAATATTAAATTATACGCTCTTTTTCTTGCATTTCATTTAAACTTATTCGACTGAATTAAATATACTTCATAGACAGCGCATAAACCGCAAATAGAATAAATGCACTCTTTAAACTTCACTATATTTGATTAACATAGCGACAATTTGGCGCTAGGTTCACTTAACAGCGTTGCATCTTATTCATTTTATAACTCAGAATGCGCAAAAATTATATTCCCTGAAGAATTATCTAGTCGTTGCCACAATACTATAATAAATATAAAATGATGTATGAAAGAAATTAAACAAACAAACAAAAAAAAAGAAACTGTTTTTAACAGGCGATTCAGTATTTCTCTTTCAATTAATTCAGTTCTCACTTCGACAAGGCAAAAATACATAAAAACTCAAAATATCTATATTAAAAATTACGAAGTAAATCTTAAACACTTATTTCCTCGAATAAATTACAGAATGGATGATCTATGATTTAATTCGCAATAATAAAAGAAGGTGGTATCTTTAGTTTCTCTAGATTGGCAACAAATCCACATATACTCTGATACGTTTCAAATGTAAACAAATATGGCTGCTATTAGGCGCACTTTAAAAACTTTTAAATTGCTGATAATTCTATAAATATTGCATGCAGATTTAGTAAAGACATAAAAACCTTAACCGGAAGATAAGAATACAATCATTTTAAAGCAAAAAAAGCACAATTTACAACCATATAATAATAAAGAAACTGAGATCACTGAGCTGCGTAACAGATTGGATACATATATACATATATTTATATACTTTTGGTACGGCCGGTTGCAACCAAACTAGGAGGTGCACATTTACATGTTATAGCAGCTCTATGTACAAATTTTCAACGTTCTGAGGCTACTCGTTTTTGAGTTATGCAAGATACGTACGTACAGACACCACGAAAAATTCTCTTCAGAATCCATTTTAAATCAGTTTTATAATTTTTTGGGGGGAAAACGAGTCCTTTATTCTGTTCTTACGTACAGATGTCACGCAAAAATATCGTTACATTGCATTCGATAACGGTCAAAATGGATATTTTTGTTGAAATGTGAAACCCCGAATTTTTTGCGATTACAGTACTTCCTTTTTACCTCGTACAAGGAAGTAATGAGTTTCTGAAATTTTTTGTGATAACTATTACAACTACAAACGGTTAATATGGTAAAATAAGAATGAAATTTCTAAAATCTAAGCGTAGTCTTTGGAGAAGGGAAAAAAAACGATTGCACTTGTGTGAGCGGTCAATTGTAACTGCATGTTTTAAAGTCTATGTTCTTATATTTTATTTTCGAATAAGAAATTTGAATAAAATCTTAAATAAAATCTTAAATAAAACCCTATTCAGAAGAATTTGTAACTCGCGTCTGGAAAGGATAAATAAATATTTCTAGAACACAACAGACAAAACCTGGACAGATATTTTCGTCCCCTCTTCTTTTTTTTTTAAGACTGATTTTCATATGAAAAATTCATCTGTTTCTTCTTCTTGTATTCCACTTTTAAGTTTGTGAATTTAAGTTTAATTTAATGTTTAAAATTTAAGTCCCACCTTCATTTTCTTCAAAACATTAAAAGTAAAACAATGCATTAAAGTGAGACTAATCTTTTATATTAACTTATGTTAACGTATTAAAAAAGAATAATAATAATAGTAGTTAACTCTTAATTTTACTCCTGTTGTATTAATTCCCAGAAAGAGTTGAAATTTCCTTTTCTTAATGAGATTAAAAAGTAAGCTTGTTTAAATAGCGGAAAATATTACCACCCCAGTTAATGTTAAGTAAGTTAAAAGGTTTTGATGTGAAATCTTTATTCTTGTTGACAAAGCTTATGTGAAAACGTTATATGAAGCATTTAATTGATGAGCATACCTTTGAGCTAAAACAAATAATCTGGTATGATTAATTTAAACTCTACGCAGCAAGAAATCTCTTGCAGATGTTTTTCAGAAGTTGTTTTGCATTAATCCGTATTTCATGTACTTTTATCCTTTTCAAATGAATTCGTTTCTAATGACTAAATAAAAAACTTTTACTTTAGTCGTTTCCGAGAAGGGGGAGAATAATTAAACAGAGAACAAACATTAAATTTTACTTTGTCTATGAAATATCTTCTACAAAACCTTTGAACTGTTACAAAAGCCTCTGAGGGAAGCATTTTATCAAAGACAATGGATAGTGTAATATGTTTTTGTGACAGCAGAGGAAGCATTGAAGATGATTTCATTGATTGTTTTTATGCTGTGCATCATGAATCATTGCTTATAATTGACCAAACTCTTAAAAATGATTATTTTTCGAATATTTCTTTTAATTTTGCATGAAGAAATTTGTAGAAACCTTCTCAGTTGTAGCGAAAATAACTCAAGATTTTGCATGATGGTAGTGCACCTGCACAGTGTTCGTATTGGCTCGTAAATAGTATATGGCCAAACTTGCAGCAGTTATGGTTATATAAGCTTTATGTTCACTTGATGTAGCACTGTGTGACATAATCTTATTTTCACACTTAAAGCTCCCATTTCGTAATTCATGTTTTTAGTCTCTTGATACAATACAAGAAAATTCACGGCAAGTTCTAAAGGAATTTCATGAGAAAACTTTTAGAGGACTGGGAAAAGATGTCATTGCAGTCAGATGAGATTACTTTGAAGAGGATATAATAGACTCTTATGAATAAATTAAAATATGGTGTTTTACAGGATTGTTCCGATATCCCCCAGAGTATTAAAATGCCATTTGTAGCATAAAATCGTATTATTTGTACTGCTAGTTAAATCCTGTTAAGCACCAATATAAGCTTAACGTTATACAATGTTCCAAAAAGAGTGAATGAGTTCTTTTAATTGTAATTTTGTAAGTTTTATCACAAATAATATGTTATGAATATATAATCATTTATATATTTTAATTCAGAAAAGTATTGCATCCTACCACTTCTTTATATTGCAACTTTATGGAAATTTCAGAACACCTAGCACTTTTAGAATGCAGTTTTAGAACTATACTTAGGTTTATTTTTAGAAAAAATGTTAAATTCATAACGTTTCTGATGCACCAGCAATTTTGATAACATGCATTTATTCTTTGTTCATCCGAGTTCATCAACAGAAATGAAAGTTTGAATGATCATGTAACAATGACGTCCCCTTTAAACATGCACCGTACGTTCAAACTGATATATTATTTACTACGTTTGGTTATTAGCATTCCGATGTACCTTATAGAAGGACTAAGACAGATTTAGTGCAAGAGATCAACAGACATGCTAAAACCTAGTTGACCGCTGGGTGTAAAAGTAATTTTGATTGTCTAAAATACTGCAACTATAGGAGAAGTTATTAGACGTTCTGGCATCCTGTACCTCCTTTTACAATTACATCGTGTACAAAATTACTGTAAATTGCTAGCTGATGTTTGTATATTTTCTCCAAATCTTCCCAAATATTTTTATATAATTTGAAGTGTATTTTGTCCCTGCTTTATACCTGGAATAAATCAATAAATTGTCGAATCTTAAAACTGGTATTTTGAGCCTTAAGCAGGCAGTTTCTGATTGAATTAAGTCATTATTTGAAAGAAGGAACCTGCGAATATAATGTAACTCGCAGATGAAAAACTGCCATAATAATAAAATATTTGCTTACAATTTAATCAGGGCTCCCCAGTGGCTCTAGTGGATAAAGCATTATTTGTTCAATCGGGTTTTGAAGTCCTACATGCTCGTTGGCTACATCGGCGTTTTCGTGATTTTCTCTCATACCAAACAATATGAGTCAACATGTCTCATATCAAACGGTACGAAATGATATGACCCATTTGTCCTTGGAAAATCCTTCATAAAAGCAGCTATCACATTTGGCAGATAGCCGTACAGTTAATTGCTAAATCCAACAAATCCAAATCCCCTTAATTAGTCACTTTTTGTAACGTTGTCAAGTACATAGAAAGGAATTATCTTTTTTAAATTCATAGAGACTGGAAAACACTACTGTAGATACAAATTCTGCAAATCATTTGGTGTACAAAAATGATTACTTGAATGTACTTCTTAATAAAGTATTTCTAGTATAGAATAATATCAAAGCAGGATTTGTTCTTTGTAATGGGAACTCATATATTTTACTCACAACATCACATTTTATTATCAGATTAGAGCTTTTCGTTTTTTTAATATAATTAAACATTTTATTAATATCTTCCGGAAGCTAAAGAAATGTTAAATTCATTATGTCAGATTGGCATAATAAGGTAATTCACTAACAATATATTATTTCTACTTTATTCCTAAATGATTTCACGTTCATTGCTGTCATTATTGTAATATATCTCAGTATCCAAATACAATTTGTATAAACGAATTCTAAAGCTAATTTGAAACGTTCCTTGAAAATATAAAACATTTATTCATGGTTTAAAAAAACGGCGTATGTATTAGTCTAACAAAAGTACTTAATAAACTATAAATTCAAACAGAAATTTAATAAAAGTAAAGAATTTGTAATTGTGTGAGATTCAGTGAAAAATTTATTTCTCAGCGACGTTTCATTCTTTTTAAAAGTCCATGCACAGTTCTGTTTACCATTAGACCGATTTTGCAAAATATTATAGATTTCTGGTTAAATTTTGTAGTTTAAGAACTTTCCACAAAAGTACTCATACAGTGCTTCTCAGTGGAACACAGCACAATTAGTGGTTATCATTTAAACTCAAAACAATGCAAAGGGAGGCTAAGCAGCAAAAATAGCACGGAGATCTCTCAACCCTGAACTCCGAAGTCAACCCTGAACTAAAACCTGAGAATTGATGCTCTCTCTGGTCTTATTTCGTTTTCGCCCCGACTTTTCGAGAAATTTCCAGTACCTTCGATTTCTGGAAATTGTCGCGGTGCATATTCAATTACAGAGCCAGATGCAATTACAGTTACAAACACGATTCGCCAAATGGTCTGCAATTTTATGACTACCGGCTATTTCTCGTAAAATTTGTTGATAAAAAAAAATTAGTCGCAAAAACCATCGCCAGTTTCGAGTTACGGCGCCAATTTGGCGAGATAGCTATTTGCATCAATATTAAATGGACCTGCTTTCGTAATCCTATTTTTCCGGCATAATTCGTTTTCTCGAGGCACTTGATGTTACATTATACAAGAAATATTACGATTTCCATACAATATCTCTAAAATTATTTACATATGTACAACATTTGTAACAATATAAATATATAAAAACGTAAAAATATTTACCATTATTTTAATTTTTTTTCGAAATGCTTTATCGTTATAAAATTATACATATATATAAAAATATCCAGAATACACATAATTATAAAATATCTTAAGTTTTGAATAAAAAGTAAGAATTCTTTTATTTCAACTTTGCATGTCCCTTTAAACTTGGTGAAGACCATGAAAATGCCCAGCGGATTTGCCAAATTTGAAGCTCGCTTGAATTACTAGCGTTCAGAGGCTCCATTCGCTCAAAACAACTCCTCTCCATGTCTGTACCTTTATTTAAATTGCCAGTGCTTATGCTTGGCCTACCTAAAACTGTGTGCATATACAATATAATACAAAGATTCTCATTTTAAGTAATGAATATTTAAGTTGCGCATTTCTTCAAACTTCTGGAATTAAAACTCTTCAAAATGTTTTGCGGTTAGGAAGTTGAAGAGGGGACGAAAGGAAGAGCTTAAGAAAATTTTAAAAGTCCGTTTTTCTTTTCTGTTCCTTTCCTCGGATATGGCAGATGTTATTCTAAAAATATTTAATGTTAATTCCATGAAGTTAAGCGCCTTAAATCTAATGAAGAAGATAATTACATTTCTTTTTATTCAAGACTAAGAGAAATTTCTCAAAAATAATTAAATCTTTTCGCGTGCAGTGGAACATCATGCATTGCACTAAGTTATCTGCAAAGACGAACAGAAATTTCTCTACATAAGGATTTTTGTTGAAAGACGTAAGTGCATTTTTGTGAAGGGTAAAGAAGAAACTTTGAATTACTAATAACTTAATTTCATGAAATAGCCAATGATTTGTTGACCCCACATTAGATTGTTATTCCACCCCACATTAGATTGTTGTTCCACCCCACATCAGAAAATTAATTAATCACATTTGTTGATAAATTTGCTAATTCACAGAATTATATCCATTCCAAAATGCAGAAAATTTTAGCTTAATTTTTATATTCTGGCATTGCTCTGCTTAAGATCTGAGTAACAGTAACACCTCTTCAAGGTCTTAAAAAATAGAAAACCCAAAATTCAATATTTAATGCGTGAAAGCAGTGTGATTACAACATACAGCAGAACTGAAATACTAAGTTAACTGAAACAACAGCAAATCAAGAAAAACTGGAAAATAGTGTTGTCCAGTTTCCCTAAGCCAAATTCGTATGACTTCCAGCAGTACAAGCAAAAGGGTTTTATTTTTTCGTTTAACACATTTTATTTGAACAAAGACTGTGAAGTTAAAAAATTAAAATATTTTCATTACTCTAAAAAAAAAACAAAAGACACATTTCTCAATAAAATTTAAGTAACGGAATTAATTTTTATTTACCTATCGGCATACACTTAGTTTCTTCTTATATCGAATAAAACAATTATATTTTTAATTACGGACGTCATAAATTAAACACTTAATTTGTATACTAAATTAAATGAAGAAATTAATTTTTCTCGAAATAAACAAATGATGCTGAACTTATTTCTAATCAACAGAAGGTAAACTAAAATATTATTTCCTTAATAGGGCAAATCAAGTAGCTGTGCAAAAACAAAATAAATTGATATAACATTTTGCATTATTTAAATGAAAAGGGAAATTAAAAAATGTAAATGAATGAACAACTAGTTTAATTTTACTTGACCTGGAAAGAAAATTCAACAATCCTCATAACTGGATTTCTTCTGTATATCAAAAAATGTTGTGTCCATTTATGTCGTATTTAGTACTAACTTAATACAAATGTGAATACATACACTTACACACACACATATATATAATATACCATTAAAACACACACACACACACATATATATATATATACCATTAAAACATAGTATTAAATATCTTTTATTGTTCTAATTTTGCAGATTTCGTGTTCCGACAAATTTAATAAAAGCATTGCCAGTGAAGAAAAATATTGTTTAAACTTCGTACTCACGTGATCCAGAGAAATAAATACAAACTGCGCTTTGAATAGTTAAGCCTCCTTTGTTAAAAAAGTGTATTAATTATTTTAATGTTGAAATCTGAATATTAAAAATCATTGTAATTTCTTTTAATCTTATATTTTTCATATTTTTTAATTAGCCCAAACGGCCAGTAGTCCAGAAGGGCTATTAGTTTCAAAACAGTATTTTGTAGCGTTTCACTATGAATGGCGTATCACGTTTTAAATTGTTGGCACGAAATACTGTCGCCCTGTATTATATTTAAAGAAATTAAATAATTAAGAATCTGCACGAATGTATGTATATATCTCGCATTATGAGAAAACGGTGGTAACTAAAGCCATCAAATTAACAAACTCAACGATTTCAAAGCGAGAAATGGCAACACTGCACGGAAAGAAACATTTTTATCTCCAGCGAGGGGAGACTGTCTATCGCAAATCTGAAAGATATGGTGTTTTTAAATATTTTGATATTGCTGTTGAATTAACTTTTATGTGGTTTAAGTGCGAAGAACACGATCTTCGATATATAAAGGTAATACGCGAAACGTTAAAAAAAGTCCCTTTGCGCGTAATATAAAATCTGAAAGCTTTCGGATTTTTATTTTAAAACTTTTAACCTTTTGAAACTTTCAGGATACATTATTCGAGATGAAATGTAATTTTCAAATCGTAATTTTATTAAAATTGCCCAGTTTCCTATATACTATATAATGCTGCTATTTGGAAAGAAAACTAAGTATATTGATGAAAATAAAATAATTATGAAAAATGAAAGCAATATCAGACAAAAAAGGTAATTTAAAACATAAATTGCACAAAACTAGCATCTATTCCATTTTCGTTTTATTTTAAGCACTGAAATGTGAATGGCAACGGTTTATTGAATGTATGATCTAAATGGACGGTGATTTTATAAAGCAAACTGATGAGACGAAAAGAATTACAAGGCCATTACGTCATTTGTTACATCAAAAACAAAGAACACAATCTTTTTTAACAAATATAATTATCTTTCTTAATTTCTCTTAAAGAATTTATAAACTGATAATAAGAATTCTTAAATTTTTAATGTCGTGAATACCCATTGGGTTAACTTAAAGATGTTAAAGATTTTAAGACGGGAAAGAATGTTTTTAGCAAATATTTTTTTCAGTGTTTCAAAAATGTTTTTGAAGTTTGTGTACATAAATGTAAATGGAATGTCAGTTCTTATATGTTTTATTCCTTCATGAAATATGTTTTCAAAACATAAGATTCTAGAAAAAATAAAATATAAAATTCTAGAAAATTCTAAAAATGTTTAGAATATTTTGTATCTAAACTCTCTTCGATGTTTTACCTTATTTTATCATTTTATTTTATGAGATTTTAATTTTCAAGTTCATGAGATATACCTAAAAGCAAATGAAGGGAAAATTTTGAAAGCATACAATACTTTTCCTACTACAATATTAAATAAATTAAATATATTCCACATAAAATTATGTTCACTTTTTTATATTTAATATCTTTAAATACCGTATACACTTAAAGAGGACAGTATGTTCACGCAATATTTTGACAAGGTTCATTGAAATGCATGGAGTTTTTTTCAATCTAGTTTTATAAGTTTCATCGAAAACCTCTGTAGCACTGAATTCAACACATGATCCTGTTCAATGTTCGACTAAAAATACTTTTGATTTGAGTATTTTGGCATAATGTGTTGCAAGAAGGATCGGTTCTATATTAATTAAAAATGCATAGAACATTTGTATGAAACATAATTTTACTTTGAGATTTAAAATCTCGAAAGTTAAACGTTTGAAACAGTACTTTTATATTGGCAGTGAGTAAATCTGAAGAGAAGAAATTGGAACATTTATTACGATAAGACTAAATGGATGTTTTATTCGTCGTTAGTCATGCAGCCGAATGTCTTAACAGCTTGATGATTTCATATTGCCTTAAACGGTTTCATATGTTTCCTTTATTTAAAATGAAGTATTATTAACTTATCTTCCAAATGAAAAATTAATATCTGGATTAACTTTCCTCTCACGAATTTTCAATAATGTATCAGTTTTCAAAACAACCATATAATACAAAACTTCCACATTACGATAAAGCTAACACACTTTAATATGTTCTAAAGTATATATATCTAGTTGTAACGAAAGCGTTCCGCCAAAAAACGTTCTTAATAAAATTTTAAAAAACAGAAAAGCAGTACCTTTAGTCCGAGTAGTAATCACCACCCAAATCTATGATTTTCTGACAACGTTTTGGTAGTTTTTAAAAGTCTTCGGATCAAAAACGTGGTGGCCGCGACTCCAAAAATAGATGAACCTCATTTTGGACGTCCTGCGCAGAATGGAAGATAGCATCAGCAAGATGTAGTTGCAGGTGTGAAAAAAATAGAAGTCCGAAGGAGAGATGTCCGGGCTATATGGTGCGTGTCGCAAAAGATACCATTCGAGTCCGTACAGACTTCAGCCGGTGTATGCAGACACATTTGGTCTTGCATTATCTTGATGGAACATTGCCTTTCTGGCTGGAATTCATTTCGACGTTTTTGCTTGATAGCATCGTCAACACGGACTAGCGTCTTACTGCACACCTTACTGTCGAGGGTTTTACCTTTTTCCAGATACCCTTTGTGGATAATACTACGGCAATCCCACCAGACACAAACATGATTTTTTTGTTTGTGAAATTGCGCTTTGAAACGCTACTGGGCGCAGACCAACCCCCCCCTTTTCGGCCCATGTTGTTGAAGTAAATCCACATTTCATCACAAGTGCTGATCTAATACAGAATTTTGTCCTTGCGTTGATAATGGAGCAGATTAGTTCAGGCCCGAACACGTCTGTTCTTATCTGCCTGAGTCAGCTCATACGGCACCCAGCAATTGAACGTCATGTTACACGCATAGTGAGACTAATAGACAAGGCACTTACGTCTAACTCCTTAGTAAGTTCTTGAGTGCGTGCATAGTTATATTCTCTGATATGTTCTCGCAGGCGGGCCTCATCAACATCAGTGGGCCGGCCAGAGCGCTCTACTCCTGAATGTCCTTGTTTTTTTAACTTTCGGTTTCAAACATTCACAGTGTCATATGATACAATATTAGTACCTAAAGCTGTACACATAATTTGGGAACATTCTGTAACTAAGCATTTGCAACAGAAAATCATGGCTAAATCCATGGTTGGAAGTAAATCATGGCTATAATCCGGTAGCGTGATAATTCCGCTAGCGTGATATTTCAGACACTTTGTACTTAATGGTAACGGTATTGTTTTACAAATTTCAGAACAAAGTGTTCTAAAGTAAATCTTTTTCTTTCAAATGCTGAAAATCGTTTGATTAATAATGATTAAACACGCCAATACGACATGTTTGCGCAGACGATATTTGCGGTGGTGGGCAACTTACGTTAAAACCCGATATATTATAGTTTATTTAAATAATCCCACAAAGGTAGTACGGGAACTTCCAAGACTCTCATGCATAAATATGTCGAAATCAGAAAAATGCACGAGAGCTATAACTGCAGCATGATAATGTATGCGTTTAAGCTATAATACAGAACATTTATTAATTTTTGCATTCAAAATTAAGATTTGCTTTCTTTGTACTATTTATCACCCAAGTCCTAATCACTAGAACAGCAAATAATTCACCAATTATATTGTGTTTCTTGTCGCCTAGCGTCTTAGATACACTTAATAAGAAAAATAAGGTACACCGTGTCCTCAAGAGAATTAGAAAATCCGATTCAAAAACTGTTATATTAAGCATCAAGAAAATTATTAATGACAGAAAGAAACATTTTCTTATATATCTGTGTGGAGGAGATTGTGGGTCGCGCGCAGAGATGCACAGAAAGTGCATATAAACGTTATGCACTAGCGTCAGAAGGCTAATTCCATTTTTAATGTATTTAGTGACTATCGCGTTTACTGTCTTATATAACGCAAGAAAATTCTGCTAAAACGAGATAAACCATTCTAAAAGGAATATAAAAATTTCCAAGCTGCAAAAACTGCAAAATAATTTTCTAAGTAATTATTTTATGAAGTAGATAATATTATCAATTCTTGAATCCTTTTTTAAAGCAAACAATTAAAGAAATTTCTGAAGAATACACGCAGTTACACCGTATTCTAATCAGTTAAGTAATGTTAAATCAAATGAATCTCGCGGTTAAATTATTCGCAAGTACAAACGATTCCGCACAGATCACTTGGTAGCCCACGTCTCTGCGGAGGAATGATTATGGATTCTATTGATATATCCTTGAAAATGCAGCTTTCCTTCTTATCGTTTTTACTTCCTTGTACGAAGTAAAGGAAGTATTGTAATCGTAAAAATTTTCGGGTGTCATATTTCAACTGCTCTCAGAACAATTTGAAGGATATTTTTGCGTGATATCTGTACGTAAAGATAGAATAAAAGACTGTTTTTACCAAAAAGGATTACAAAATGGATTCAGAATTCTTGACATCTGTACGTGCATATGTATGTATTTCGCATAACTCAAGAACGAGTATCCGTAGGACGCTGAAATTTTGTACATGGGACTGCTATTACACGTAGCTGTGCAGCTTTCTTTTTCGTTGCAATCGGCTGCAACAGTCGTATATAAATATATTCCCACTTTGTTAACCTGGTTCGGTGAGCTTAGTTTTTTATTCTTACATGCTCGTAAATTGTATGTTTTTTTTCTGTAAAAGTGATTGAATTATGTAGTTTTTATGTTACAGTTAAGGGTTTTAGGATTTTATTTAATCTGCATGCAATAGTTGTAGAATTATCAACAATTTAAAAGTGGCGAGTTAAGCCTAATGAATCGTCAGTGCGACCAAAAGTAAACTTTCAGTTTTATGCACCGAAAAATCTGCCTTTTCGCCCGTTGGCGAAATTGCCTGTTTTTTTTTTTTTTTTTTTTTTTTTTGTAAAAACTCTACTCAATAATTGTAATTGTAAAAACTGCTTTTTAAACTGCTTTAACTGTATTTGGTGTTCCCTGCTCTTCTGTATTTCACAATTTTTAAGGAAGATGTTTCGATTTTTATGTGGTTTTGCTTTGCCGCGAAGTCAGAACTGAATTATTGAATAAGAAATATCTCTCTAACGAAATTCGAGGAAATACAATTAAAGGAAATGCATCAAAAATGTGTAGAATTTAATAGAACACACAATTAAGTCATGTGGTGTCCATATCAGATTCTTAATAGATTATTAATTAACAGAAAACTGTGTAATAGATGAAATCGGAGCAAGCGAAGTCAGGAAATAAATATCAAACAAAAAAGAAAAAAAAATTCCATTTACAATAAACTTATTCTTTTTCAGTTTTATTTCTTAAACAAAAATTACTAATAACGAATATCTTGAAATGATTCTTAATCTGGGAGGATATAATCAGAAATCATTTGAAGCTTAACTCTGATACTGACAGCGGTTTCTCAGTTCAAAGCATCCCGATCCATAAGACTGTAATAATTCATTCTGCAAACTGCGTGATGCTGACACTGTATAGCCTTTCGCATTCTAACTGCAGAATGACACGAATATTTTAGTATATGAATTTCAGAATTCCCATTTCGGCTTATAGCTAGCCACCGAAGTGAAATCCTTTCAAAGAATGTAGTATTCCTAAAATAGCCCTGCATCTAATGCTCGCGTTCGTGTTAGCAGGTACTACATTCAGAGATAAAGAAATCATACGGATTTCTGTAGCTTTCATTTACTTATTTTTTTCACACCCTTAACAGCTTTTTTGTACTTACATAGGCCTTATATAGATGTATCTCAAGTTCCTTCTCTCTGGTTTCTCAGGTCACTCTTAAAATACTCTGCGCATATTATCGCCTTTATATAAAATAAAGCAAGAACAGTAAGTAAGCTGATAGATGTAAAACGATATAAGAAATTTGAGTGACTCGTATTGTAATTATCAAATTAATGATAATAACAATTCAAAAGCTTATAGCAAATAATAATAAGTAAATCTTAAAAAATTAGAAATAACAAAAAGTTAGCGTAATAACAACGTAAAATCTATTATAATTAGTATTAATGAAACCTTTGCACTCAAAGGAAAAATAAAAGGCGTCAAACGAACATCTTCCCCTAAAGGACAAAAAACGTTAACATTTAGCTATTTTTAAATAAAAAAAAGCGTGTTTTGCTGACTTATGAGTCGAAGGATTTTTTTGATTTTAAGTTGCACTCGGATAAAATTCTTTCCTGACGTCGAGGTAATAAAAGTTTTAATAATAATATTTCTTTTTAAAAAACATAAACTTAAGCAATGCTGTTTTTAGATACAGAAGTCTTCAAACATATATTACAGTAAGAAATTTTTAATCAAATTAAAAGTTAAATTATTGTTGAATCAAATTACTTTCAAAATGTATTTTCAAAGTCATTAAAGTGTTCGGATACTCTGAAAAGCAATTTCAGAATTTGATTTCAGTTTTGAATTAAATAATTTAAATTTTTATACGTCTTTCGGTTTGTTATAAATTATAAGTTTAATTAAGTTTCTGTAATTAAACTTTGAGGTATTCGTCAATCCAATTTGATTAATTCTTGGATTGTTTCTAATTCAGTATCTGTCATTTTACTATCTTTCAGAAAATTTCCGTTAGATATAGTTGCCTTGCGTAATTTTATTGAAAAGATATTATAAAGTTTTTATGGGATTATAATCTGGAATTGAACTGAAACAGTTATATAATGTGCATAGTATATGCCATAAGGCAGCTATTATACTTTAATAATTTTATAAAATATAAATTATTTAATCAAAGTGTCCTAAAGTGAGCTCATTTTCAGAACGTTTTGAATATGTTAGTATTTTTTCACCAGAAACACTTTGTATACGTTTCCTCAAAACTAGTAGGTACAAAATATGATCAACAGGTACACGTGAAAGAAAAATAAAATTGTTTCTCTAATATTTAATAACTCGTATTTACAAACAAAGCTAAAAACCCCCAAGTGTCCGAAAATAAATATAAGCCGCTATTAACACCTTCTTTTTCCCCTTGCACAACTTCAAGAATACACAGGCCTTGTATTTGCTACAATATCTTGCGTTTGGCCTAGTACTTTATTTTAATCGTCGGAACATGATAAAACTTTAACAGATTTGCTTAGTTACGTAACGCACTCTATCTTACTGTGCTTTTAATTATCAGCATGTATACAATTAATTTAATATCTCGAGGGAACAAAATGCTAACATTAAATAAGCATAATCCAGCCTAAAAGAATTGCTGAGTAAGATAAAATTAGTTCTAGGGCTGAAAATCGCTTTTTAATAAACAGTAACACTGTCCGTCATAATTAGAAAATTTAAATAAAAGCGCTTACTTAGCACGTAATTCTTGTATCCATTTTTAGTGTACATTCTCCAAAGTATGTGCCACGATTCATATCAGTATTCGAATGCTTCTCGGAGCAGTTTTTCACGCCTGCAAAAGCGCTCACTTTGAGACCGAAACTACACTTGTGTACATCAGCTCGTCGCCTAACGTCGAATGACTGCACAAAAGCCTTGCCCGGAATAGCTCACGTGACAAACCCTGGCGCGGAAGGAAGTAAGTTTTCCCGGATCGCTCAAAACTACCCTTGGACAAACCGGATATGGTAAAACGCAAAACCGGAAACAAGAAAAACATGGACGATGTGGAGCTGAGAATTAATCAAAAACCATTACGACAGGGTACTTTTCCTTTCCTATCGAAAAAGTCATAAGTGGAATATTGTCTGCTTTTTCGAAGTCGTAGACAGAAAAATGATAAAAATAAGGAGAAATAGAGTTGTTCTCTAACTGCTTGCACGACGTTGTCCTTTTTTACTTCTTTTCCTGTTCTGCTAGTTTTCTAGGAAGCTTCTATTGCTGGCAAAGAACAGTTGAAAATATTATTTCAAATGCTATTGAGCTGTCACATTTCAGCAGCTGTTTATGATGTTGTGGTATCGTCGAAACGGAGCTTCTCTGAACTGTTTTTTGAAATACGCGTATATTCTGAAACCATTCGTAAAACAAGTGTTTTAGACAAAATAGGTAGTTTTATGTCGGAAATTCAAATTTTGTTTTCGATCAAATTTTTAGAAAGAAAAATGTAACTACCTTATGACTTCTAGCCTTCAAAAGTAACAAATAAAATAGCATTAATGTAAAACATATTTAAATACAAAAATTTAAAGATAGTTTATATTTGTTTAACTTTTTATGATTTATTTAACTCTTTTCATAACATGTTTTAATGGTTTATATATTAAACACGTTAGATTAAGTTCTTATTGTTTTCAAATATTTAAAAGAATATTGCTGCCATATAAATGATAAATAAAACAATAATTGCTTAAGGAATTTTAACTTTCTGAGAACATAATATTTATGCAGACAAGCATTAAAATTTAAGAAAAATTTGAGATTTTATTTGGAAGCTTCTCGATACTTCTTAAACCATTCTATAAAGACTACATAATCATTTTCTCAATTAAAATATTGTCATTTACTGTAGCGCGAATTAGTGAATGAATTAATATGTTAATTTTAAATCAGACCAGCATGTTCATTAATTTCCAAGTTATATTCCACTGGTCTTTAAATAAGAAATAAATATTAAAACAGTTAAAATATTACTTTATTATTGAACTTAAAGGGAAAAATATATGACGTAATGAAATATTTACTCACTAACAATTAATAACTGAAAAATGTAGCAAGTAAATTTAAAACATTTCTCTACTAGAGAAGAATTATTAATTTGCTAAAACTTAAGCGTTCTTGGGGAACGTTTTTACTATAATTCTACTACAACATATGAATTAAAGGATAAATTATTTTCTTCTAAATTTAAATGCCTGCTGGAGCTCGAAAACAAAGCAAATCGATAACATGGTGTCAGTTATTTTCTAAACGTCGGTTACACTCTATGTTAAACTTTATATCTCCTGAGAGAGATCAACAAACTAAAATACAGGCAAGAGAATATTACCAAGCATTAATAAAGGAATTTTAATATTAATTATATTTATTTATGGTTTCTTCAACAAAAATGACATGTTAAAAACAAAATTATCTGCTATAAATTTGGACACATTTATTTCCTGACTAAAATATGATTGCTCTTCAAATATGTTACAATCGCAATTCTACTAGGAATAAGAAGAAAGCGTTAACCAAAACACTATTGTTTAGTTTACCTGAAATGCCGCCCAGACGGTATAGTGGTTAGGGTAGCTTGACTGCGATACTGAATGGCCCGAGCTCGAGAAGGCATGGATGTAAAATTATCTGTTCCTTCATAGGAGGTAGCGGTGGACCTATTAGGAGGTATTATCTATATTTTGGTCACCAACTCTGGCCTTAGTAGTGGCCAATGCCGTTATAGGCAAGTGCCCGCCATTCATAAAAAAAAGTTTACCTGAAATCTATGAATTAAATAAATAAAAAACAATCTGAAAGGTTGTAGAGACATTAGAACTTTTTTTTAAAAGCAGGAGATGTGAAAAATGAGCAATGCGCATGCCTGTACTCGAACCACGGACTTCTCGAATACGCGTCGAGCGTGCTGACCACTACACCAAAGGCATGTTAAGAAGGCTATATACTCCCCTTTTTAAAGAGCGACTGGGAATTAGGGGACCTAATCGCCAAATCCTAGTGGTGGAGTATCATCATCCAACACCCTTTTATTTCAGGCGCCACTGTAGAGGGATTAGGTACTTTTTTAAAGCAGGAGATAAAAAATGAGCAATGTCCTCTCCGAGACTCGAACCACGTACCTCTCGAATACGCGTCGAGCGTGCTGACCACTACACCACGAAAGCACGCTAAGAAGGCGGGAGAAATACCTTATAAGTTTTGAGATTTTAAATTACGTCCAAAGGGGCGTTTTTAACGTTTTGTGTGTTACTTTTATTTATTAAATATCATGTTCTTCACGCATAAACCATAAAATTCAGTTCAACAGCAATATCGGAAGATAATTTTAAAATGAGTATATCTTTAGAATTTCTGATACACAGATCCGCGCGCTTTAGATAAAAAGGTTTTTTTTTCCTCCGTAAAGTGTTGCCATTGCTCGCTTTTTAATCGTTTGAGTTTGTTTATCAAAAATTCGTTAAAGTTTTACAAAATATGAAATACATAATAAAACAAATTCCAAATTCGGGTTTTCGGGTGCGCATATTCGGGTGGAAACGTACGTTTTTCAAAACTAGATGGCTCTAGGTACCGTTGTTTTATCACATTTGGAGAAATATACATGCATTTATGCAGATTTTTCATTATTTATTTTCTTTTAATATAATACAGGGCTGCAATATTTTGTGGCAACAGTTTGAAAAGTGATTCAAAATTTTAATGTTTCCAATGCAAAATCACAAAACTAAAACAGTAGTCCTTCAGGGACAATGCCCCTTTGGACTAATAAATAATAAATAAGTAAATAATAAGTCTATGAACAGTCAACAATACTATATTTTCGTTCCACTTATATTTATTATCACATTTGTACAGCTTCGAGTTTTTTGAAAAGATCGGCTTTTCTGTAAAATGATACACACACAAAATCAATTAAAAAATATTTGATGTCAATTTCGATACTATTTTCAGGCCCATGTCATTTCTTTTGTAACGCTGAAAGTAATATCAGGGATAATTACTGTTTCTTGTGCTTTGAATGCGATAAACCGAGCATGAACCCATCAAAAAATGAGTGAAAGTGGATAACAAGGTACACAAAGATTCTTTAAAATGTAGCAACTTCGGTTACCGTGCTGACTTAGCTCTCCTCTATTTGTGACACTGAAATCCTCTGGCGTGTGACTTGATATCACAATAGGCACAGTAAAACAGAGGCATAGTCGCGTCCGAATGAAGAAGGTAACCATAAGTTAAAATGGAATACCTCCAAAGGAAGTTAATTTTTCACTTTTAATCAGGTAAATTTGGATCAAAGGAATGCATAGTATCCAAATTCAAACTTTTATAAAAATTTAAAATTATTTAATTTAATGTCTTTATTGATTTGTTAAAAACAAAATGTTAATTTACATTTTAGATAAATGTGTTTTCTTCATTTTGATTTATCTTACTATTCTAAATGAAAGTTGTATTACAGTTACAAACACGTACTGTATAAGGTATTTCTCCTGCCTTCTTAGCATGCTTTAGTGGTGTATTGGTCAGTACGCTCGGCGCGTATTCGAAAAGTCCCTGGTTCAAGTTCCGACTAGGGCATTGCTTTTTTTTATCTCCTGCTTTAAAAAAATACGTGATGTCTCTCCATTGGCGCCCGAACTAAAAAGGGTGGTGGATCATGATTCTCCACCGCCAGCATATGCCGATTGGGTCCACTAATTCCCAGTAGCCCTTTAAAAGGGGGAGTATATAAGGTAATTCTCCTGCCTACTTAGCATGTCTCGTGGTGTAGTGGTCAGCACGGTCGGCGCGTATTCGAGAGGTCCGTGGTTCGAATCTCGACGAGGACACTGCTCATTTTTCATCTCTCCTGCTTTAAAAAAATATCAAATGTCTCTAAAACTGGCATAAAAAGATTTTATAAATTTACTATTACACAAATTTTATTTAAATTAGCTACATTGAGAATATCTAGAAACTAACTGTTTAATTAAAATTACTGAATAGAATTAATTTGAAAATAGTATAAAATGCTGTAAAATTTTTAATTTATTTCTTTTTCGTTTTCTGTTTTTTTATCTATGCATAGCGTATTCCTCTTTAGAACTGCTCCACAAAATTGCTATTTAGGATAGCAAGATTTTCACAGTAACTGTCTTTGACTGTGTTTAAAAAAAGGATCCTATTTTTCCTTGACATGAAGTTATAATATCAGATTTGTAGAGAAAATTATTAAATTAATAAACTGACTTTTCAAGAATATTTTCCTTTCTCAATGTTTTTATAAGATTATAAGATATAAACCACTTGACATATGCCATATCAAACTATATCAAATACCATTACTCAGAATTAAATTAAATACTGATACATAGCTCTCTATAATGTCCATAATAAAAGTATTCCTTAAAAAGATTTCAGTTAATGCTTAGTTTCCTGACTTAATCCCATAAGTAGTATTGAAAAAACTTTTGGTATAGAGTGATGTTTCGCTGAAAAGGTATCAAGCAATGAGGACAAAATTTGATGCCGCTTGATGGAAATGATTCCAACTTAAACAATAACCAAACCATATACCTTTCGAGGCCAAAGTTTGAGAAAAGTCTAGTTAATAATTTACAGGTTCATAAATAAGTGTACAACGAATTTGAAAGACATTTGCAGGGAAATTGAGTGAAACTGAACTCCTGGATCTAGGAAACAACGATATTCTTTCAATTAACAAATCGAAAGAAAGAATTCGAAAGAATATAAATTGATAAAAAAAAATCTGAAAGTTTTCAGATTTTAAATTACGTTCAAAGGGGCGTTTTTTAACATTTTGTGTGTTAACTTTATTTATTAAATATCATGTTCTTCGCCCTTAAAGCATAAAATTCAGTTCAAGAGCAATATCGCAAAATAATTTTAAAATGAGCGTAACTTTAGAATATCCGATACACAGCCTCGCGCGTTGGAGATAAAAATGTTTTTTTTTGTATAGTGTTGCCATTGCTCGCTTTGAAAACCATTGAGTTTCTTAATCAAAAATTCCTTAAAGTTTTGTAAAACTCAAAATAGATAGTGAAACAAATTCGAAATTCAAAATTCAGACTTCCAAGTGTCTATGTTCTGTTGGAAGACTACGTTATGCAAAATTTGATGGCTCTAGGTACCGTTGTTTTATCACAATGCCAGAAACATACATACATTTATGCAGATTCGTTATTACTTAATTTCTTTAAATATAACATAATACGATAATATTTGGTGGAAACAATTTGAAAAGTGATACGGGCATTTACAGCGAATCGACGCAAAATATCAATGTAAAATTAATAGCACTTTTGAGCTAACGCTCCTTTGGGCTAATTAGAGTATTCAAACATGGTAGAGCAGGTGTCCACGAAATATCTCAGGCAAAATGTCGCGTAAACAACAATGCAAAGAGAAAATTTCGTATACAAAACATCGTGAGAGAAAAAAAAGATCAGTAAAATTTCGCAATTTTAAAACGTTATCGTGCAACGTATCGTGCTAAAATGTTAAGCACCTACAAATCATCGCATGAAGTTTAAAATTCGAAGACACGCGTTTTCTGACTATAAAATTATAAGTGAATTTTCACACATTTTGTATGAGCAAAAGAAGAAGTAAGTAATATTTTTACCTCTTTATTTCATATTTTTTAATAGACTTAAAATTTTTTATTGAAAGAGCAAGAAGAAAGGCATTCATAATTTAAAAATTAGTAAACATTAATGCTATGTACGGCAGTTTCTAGATCTTTAAATTTAAGTCGCTAACTAATTAAAGTCATTTTTAATTCATCTCGTTTATGAAGACGTATAAGTAGATTTTGATAAAAAATTGTGGTACAAAAAACTGAAAAAAAAAAGACGCGTAAGTTTAAATTTCTATTAGTGGCTACACGTAGCATCAATTTTCACTAATTTTGAGATTTTTAATGTTTAAACTTCTTTCTTGCTATTTCAGAAAATATAGAGGTAAAATATTATCTGTTTCATTACGAGAAAATGCATTTAAAATTTTTCAGTCAGAAAACGCATGTCTACGATGTTATCATCATACGATGATTTGTAGGTGCTTCATTCTTTACCATGATATTTTTACCGCTATGTTTCAAAACTGCGAAGTTATAGCACCACTTTATTTTTTACCTCGATGTTTTAGATCGCGACGTGTTAGAACTGCTATGTTTTCTCCCACTGTACTTTTGTAGGACTGCGTTTTCCTTCTGTTTTGTTTTCTCCGCAACATTTTCGTTCGTGATGTTTTCCTAGCAAAGCCCAAAAGGTTATCCACAACTCTCAAATTTGATCAAAGTCACCTTTAGATATGCGGTCTGAGAAACTTCTAATTTTCTAGCACTACCACTAACCGCTGAAGATAACTTTTGGATTGACTGTATTAAAATTTAGGTGACCTTGTTCCATAAAGATTTTATACTTCAATTTACGAAGTTTTTGTGCACGTGTTTTCGCGTATGTGTGTTGATATATTCGTCCACTTCAATCTTTGGATGGCTTGCAAACGTTTCATCCACTTCAATCTTTGGATGGTTTGCCTACTTTTTGAGTAAGAAATAACTTTTTTAATATCCGAACGATGAGAAAGATCAATTTTAGTTGACAACTTCACGCAGTGAAAGAAAAGAAAGCTCAGCTGTAAAATTTTGCGCATTGTGAAATAAAAGAATAACCGCCTGGAAAGACTATTTACTTAAAATTCCTTGCTGCAATTAAGAAAACCTTATTATTTTGATTTCAAATTAGAAATTGATATTGCATTATTAGTTGAAATTCTTAATATTGCATGAAGATTCAAAAATCTGAAACTAGAAAATGAATTTTAGAGTTCATTTTATAAACATATTTTAAAGGTACTCTGTATACCTTTCCGACCTGACTGTATTTTTACCTTTATAATCATGATTTTTTTTATTGTTTAAGATATTTAAACCAGAGTCTTTAAACATTTTAGAACTACATGTAATTTTAAGACTTTCGCGTTATATGAGAAGCTAAAAACGTTTTGTTTTATCCATACTGTTTTGTGGCAAATTATAATAGATGCATAACTATTTTAGCTTCGCATTTATGGTTTCCATTCAATAAAAAATAAATTGCTTGTCGTATTTATTAAAAACTAAATTTAATTTTCGGAATGCCAGTGAAATTATGTGCACAAAGCCAGATAATAATACAAAATAGATCATAATACTAAACTATTTTTGCATGCAAAACGAATCTTATTCTAAAAATAGCCAATCATTGTTTTAACCGAATAAACTACTTGATTTGCATTAATTTCGACTGAATAAATTGACGACTGAAATTAAAGACGAAAATTCGGTTTTCTATATTCTTTTCCTTCAGAAGCTTTCCCTGAAAATTATCAAAATGCAGTCTCTATAGAACCATTAGGATTTTCATTATGCTAGAGACGTGTAGAAAGAGCAATGCCCTCGCCGAGACTCGAACTTGGGTCTGTGGAATACGAGACGAGTGTGCTACCGCAGACGAATACGAGACGAAGGCATGAAGAAGGGAGGGAGAAAATGGCTTGTAGAGTATCAAATCATCAGACTAAATTTCATGAAGTTAATTTTTTTGAAAGACCTGAATGAGAAAAGAATCGGATACAGGAACTCCTAAAAATTTCAAAAGGGATAACAGCTTTTCGAAGTCAGGTGACCTACGACGGTCTTTCTTTTTTACAAAGGTCAAATTTTCTTGATATAAGAAATATTAAAGATTAATTTTTTTGCTTCCTTGTACGAAGTAAAAGTATAAGGTATTTCTCTCGTCTTCTTAGCATGCCTTCGTGATGTAATGGTCAGCAAACTCGGCGCGTATTCGAGAGGACCGAGGTTCGACTCCCGGCAAGGGCATTGCAGATTTCTTCAGCGTTCTGACGTCGCAAAAAAATTCTAATGACTTTCCAATGGCGCCCGAACTAAAAAAAGGTGGTGAATAATGATTCTTCAGCACAAGGAGTTGGCGGTTGGGTCCTCTAATCCCCAGTCGCCCTTTTTAAAAGATGGAGTACATAAGGTATTTCTCTCGCATTCTTAGCATGCCTTTGTGGTGTAATGATCGACATACTCGGCACGTATTCAAGAGGTCCGAGGTTTGAGTCCAGGCAAAGGCATTGCAGATTTCTTCAGTTTCCTAACATCGAAAAAAAATTCTAATAACTCTCTCTGCAGAGTTATTAGAATTTTTTGTATTAGAAGTTTTGTAATCGCGAAAATTTTCAGGTATCATATTTCAACGAAAATATCAATTTTAACCGCTATCGAATACAATTTAACTATGTTTCTGCGTGACATCTGTAATAAAAACAGAATAAAGAACTTTTTTCCCCAAAACAGGTTGCAAATTCGTTCGTGACGTCTGTAGAAATGTTAAATCTCGCATAACTCAAAAATGAGTAGCCTCAGAGCATTACCATTTTGCGTATAGAAATGCTATAACATGCAGATGTGCGCCTCTCGTTTTGGTTGCAAACGGCTGCCTCAAAAGTATATATATATATATATACACATATATACCCATTTTGTAACTCGGCCCATGTCAATTTGGAAAGAAGGTTGGTTTGAAAGCATAGCGTGACCTCCTTATTTTTCTTCTTATATGTTGGTAAATTATGCTTTTCTTGCTTTAAAAATGATTGAATTATAATATTCTTATCTTCAGATTAAAGATTTCATGCCTTTAGTTAATCTACATGCAATACTTCTTGAATTGTCAACAGTTTAAAAGCTGTTTAAGTGTGGCTAAGCCTAACTTTCTACCATAGCTGCTATTTACATTTAAAACTATTACATTATATTTGTTAACATTTGAAACTTAGCAGAATAGTGAATTAAGTCAGTTTCTGCACCTTCAGTGTCTTTGGAGTGGGACCAAAAGGAAACTTACAGAAAAATCTGCATTCTTGCCCGCTGTTCGAATTGCTTGTTTTTGTGCAGAAATTCTAAATTTAATTGTAAAAGTTGTTTTAAACGTATTTGATGTTATGTTTTTCTATATATTTCAATTTTTGATAAAAATATTTTGAAGTTTCATGTATTTGTGCCGCGAAGTGAGAACTGAATGAATTGAATGAGAAATATCTCTAATGAAATTCGAAGAAATACGTTTATATGAAATGCAGCAAAAAATGCGTACAATTTAATATTTCGTGCAAGGAAGTCATATAGTGTACACATCAGATTTTTTTGCTTTTTGTAATTTCTATTTTCGACATTCGGCTTTTTACTACTAGCAAGAGTACCATTGACTTTTATGTCAAATCCTTGCTAATCAATCAATCGAACGTATATTAAATATGAAATCAATATATCAAGATTTGAAAAAGGCACTTAAAATTTCTGTATGATTGGATACAATCTTGCTGCTCGTCTGTAATACAAGTCATCTTTGCCTTTTTTATCTCTCAAACGTTTGCCAAAGGTGCAGTTGAAGTGCTTTACGCAGTTATCCCTGCTTGTCTTTAGCCTTTTAAGACTTTAAAACCGCTTAGTAAACTGCATACATGTCTTTTATCAATAGTAACCTATTCTTTTTTTTTTCAAGTTACCTTCCTCTAGAATTGTCTTCAAAGATTTCCTTGCCCTGTTCGTGTTTTTTTCCGATTGCCACGATGTTTCACTTGCTTGTAACATTTTTTCAAAAGGATGCTCTTATCTAATCTTAGTTATTTCCTCTATTTTCAGAGTTTTATTTCCTTCGTCAGTTACTGTTTCGGTTGTTTCACTTTCTTGTTTCCAGTTCATATCGCTTTGAGTTCTTCTAATCCTAATGAGATTCAATGGGTCTCTAATAGTTGAACTTCCTGAGATTTCTCTGCACTTAACACAAATAGTTGCCCCATAACTGTCATTTCATTCTTAAGAAAAGGCAGCTTATGCATCAGATAGGTTAAAATTTCTCTTCATGCCTACCACTGCCATCGACATTTCTGTACATCCTTCCTAATCCATTGTATCTTTTCGGTCGTTAGAAATATATGTAGCTTAGTGTTTCTATTTTTTAGTGCTTAGTTATATTATATTTCTGGCCCATTTATAACAAATCTCCTACTAATCCTCTACACACTGAAACTCTTCAGCGATGTTCTCCTATTCCACATGGAATAATATAATTTATTGCTTTTTTAAGTTAAATATATATACTTTGTAAAGAATTGAGAGATTAAAAAAATCAGAAGTGCTTTTTACTATAACCGTAATTTACATTTTGGGATAATATCGCAAGTGTGATAGTGTGATATTAACAAGGTGTGATAATGTGATAACAGTGTGATATTATCACACTGATAATATCACAGTGTGTCTCAGAATTTATAAAATCAAATTGATAATTCTATAACATTTTCAGCATTATTTTAATAAATAAAATACTAATGGCTTCGAAATGACGAAAATGAGAATAATAACTAAATGTTCAGTAAATGCCTGGAAGATCTAAATACAAATAATACATAAATAAAAAATACAAAAAAGTATTTAAAAAATTGTACAAAATAAATATTGGAAAAAGAAAAGATTTATAGGAATACACTGACGTTCAGGAAATTCTTTCATTCTCCGTTGAAAAATGTATCGAGAATATAATGGAAACATTTTCATTTAGTTTTCTAAGATTTTTTTCAGACACATTTTTTAGCAAATAATGCCTTTCCTGGAGATACAGACTTTCATTTTTATATGATAGTTTTATGCATAAATTATTTTTATATAACGTTTGATTAATTAATAAAGAAATACAGTGCAAACATTTTAGATGAATTCTGAAAATCTTAGCATAATAATAGAAACGACGAGAGAAATTCCATAACAGTATAAATAATGCAGCATATCAATAATGTTTTTAATTATATTCATGAATTCGTTAGCTACTAAGAAAGGACATGAGTTTTATTAATTAAATAGTTGATATGGCCTACAGGCGGAAGTGATATTTTTAGTATGTTTTAAAATTGCGTTAAAAATCTCTGACAATAAAAATATTTATTACTGATGTTTATAAAATGAAAATGGTAATACAGTGAAGCATAACGTGATATAAATGTGTTGCTCTTGTTATTTTGCAAAAAATGAAAGTTCATAAAAATGTTTCGAATATAAAACTATGTCATAAAAGCATTTGAAAATGTGAATATGTACGCATATGTTCATACAATATTGCATTCCATTTTGTAATCAACTTATAGTGCTGTTAAATGTGATTTATTTTCTTAGCAATAAAAACAAATAGCACAGTCGCCTTTAAAATCTGTAAACTTTACTAAAGTTTCAAGTAGTAATTTTCGTGTTCTAATCTTTTATTCACCAATTAAGTAATATAAAACTTAAATGGTACTACGAGAACATCATTCGTTTAAATCTTCATGTATTTATATGCGTTGTTTAGATGAAAACGAAATGCATTCATATGGAAATGTTGCTTGCTATGTGTGAAATCAAAATTACAGAATCACAAATGCACATGAAGGGAATAATTACAAACTCAATTTGTGGCATCGTATTCAAATATATAGAAAGTAATGCATTAAAACAGTAAAACACAGTATTTCTTGTAACGACTCTTACTGCGTATTATTCCCATTCACAATGGCATATTTTCATATAAATGTCGAATTTGCTCTGAGGAACACTTAAAATTCTATAATCTATACTCTCTGAAACTGAAGATCAAATTAAGAAATGCATCTAGTCACACATGTTTAGCTGCGCTTAGATCTGGACAAACTGTCGCAGTTTAGGAAACGGCTACGAGTATATTGTTTAGTTTGGGCAGTATGGACAATAGTGCTGTCTTGTTGAGTTAATGCCTTTCCTCGTAAAATGCGGAAAGGTTTGCGAAATGAACATATTGATATACTTGTATGAATATAAGCGAAATACTTTTTAAAGTAAACATCTTCCAGAAACGTAAATCTTAACTTGCTGCCCCGCACAAGAAATGTCCAAGTTCGAGCAAGTTCTTCCCTAACAGAGCTTTAGAATTCACCAATCGTATTTCCTATGACTATTCTACTGACAGCATTTCAATATATTTAGGTGGAAAGAATTGACATTAATTATCATGTAGAGTAATAAAGAGCTTTGTTTCTAGGGGCATGAAACATAAAAAATAAGCTATTTCCCCGCCAGCATTCGAGCTTATGTCTGCTGTCTGCAAGTCTGACATGCTATCACTTACACCAAGAGAGCACGTAATGTAGTGGGAAAAGGGACAGTTCCTTATAATAATCCTATATATGTAGCACGCATGATCTTAATCTATAAGTTCCTGAGAAGCAGTTTTTAAGACTTTTTAATTTACACTGATAATGAGGCAGTCATCCACTGGGTTGAATAAGCATCTTGGCCAAGAAGGAAAAATGAGCAGTGCCCTCTCTGGGATTCCAACTCCTGTCCTTCTATACTTCAAGATTATTCTCTTGTATTCTATCTACCCTTGTGGGTAATGTAGCTCCAACATACTTTGCCTTTACTACACTATCGCCTAAAATATCTACGCCGATGCAAGATTCTTGACTCTCATTTTCTCTCAGAATGTAAAGAAGGCCAGATATTCTGATCTTCCTTACAATCTACCTCCAGTTTCGACAATACTCATAACCATGAATACATGCCCCTTCGGTCTATCATGACCTGCCCATTTGGTCTATCTTTTCTTCTTTGAAGAAAAGAACATTTGACCTCATCATACGTCAGAATGAAACAGTTTTCTAATTTCCTTAAATAAGTAACGATGAGCCTTTGTACTTTCTAGCCAGAAAGCCGGTTAGATAATCGCCTAAAAACAAACAATTCATGAGAATTGCAATTGTTATGTATTACTTATTTCAGTTGTGATTTAAATTGTTTTAAGGTAATGATTTAATTTTATTTTGCTTCAGACTTAAAGATTAATTTGTTTTTATTTTTTGTAGTTGAACTTAAGTTTCTTTGGCTTGTTGAAAAGTAATTGTAGTCATTTAATTTGTTCTCTTGACAGTTTTGGTTAACGCTGATTTTAAGTTGCTTGAGTAATTAAATTTTTTTCTTCTTTACTTTTGGTAGGTTAACTATTTAAATTTCTGTTTAGTTAATTTTTTTTTTCTTAACCTTGGTTGTTAATGTTAATCTCTTGATAAGTTGACCCTTAAGGTCAATCTTTTTAAAGTTTTGTTTACACAAGTTGGTGTTTAAAGTTTAATTAAGTTTTAATGTGCCCCCTTTTCTGCTAAATTTGGGATCCATATTTTCTGACTATGGTGGTCGTTTTGGTGTTGTGGAGAATATAAAAAAATTTTCATACTTGATTATTGTATTTTAACTGAAGTAATTTTTATTTCCTTACTATGGTGGTCGTGTTTGGTGTTGGAATAAACCCAAGAAAATTATCTATGTAATTATTATATTTTTATTTAAGTACTTATCAGTATTGAAGTTAATTTGTATGTAAGATCAATAATTAACACCTATCCTTTCAAAAGCTTTTCCGTTGCCTTTCCAGTTTATTTACGACTTTGTTTTCGATTTCTTCGCCCGCTAGACGGTAGTCTGTGAAACATCTGTCAACATTAGTAACGTTTGCACTCTGCGGTAGAGGCTAGTTTCTACACTAGTAACCCTGCAGCAAACTCAGGGGGGGCGGGGTGTTTTGCTTACTCGCAGCCTTTTCCTATGCTGGAATGGGACCCCTCGTCGAGGCTAGAGGTGATTGCCCTTGGTGTATCAGCGATATTCGCCAATTTCTGGAGCTCATTCCACCTTGGGCTGCACCTTCCTGCGTGTTTTTCCCCTGGGGTTGCCGGGCTGTTGGCGGTTTTCCTACCATCTAAAATCGCCAATCGAGCAGTCTTGGCGAATTGAGTAAAAAGCTGGGAGCTGGCGACGAGAGCAGGCTGACACGAGGGAAGAGACTGACTCGAGACTCAGACGAGACAGACACGAGGCAGTCACGCAGCCATTGACGGAAGGAGACGGATCTGAAAATGAAACACGAATGAAAAATACTATCTGAAGAGTAGCTGTCAGCGTTATCAGAGAACCAACGATGTCGGAAGAAATAGAAATGGAGGAGAGAAAAGCTACTATGGAGGGCGAAGCAAATGTTTAAACTTTTTCTTAACTAATTACTTCCTTTTTTTCTCTCCTTATAGAAAGCAAGCAATGGCTCTCTACCGTTATTGTGACGTCTACTGCCATGATTCTGTAACAAGTAACCTTGCAATAGACGGAGTCTGCAATGTATCTACTATGTAAACTTCACTGTTTGGATGGGTATGATTATTTCAATAATTCCTCCATACCGCCACCAATGTAACTAATTGTAAATTATTCAGTAATATCTTAATAAATTCCATATTTAATTTTAACCTTTCTTGTAATGTGTTCACTTTTAACTTAGAACAACTGGACCCAATATATGTTACACAACGCATTTATTTAATTATTCTGTTGGAGCTCATGGTCACTATTTACGATTGATTTGAACACTAGTTTTACAGTATATATTGTGTATATCATGTTGTCACAAACTTTACACATTCATGTTATTGAGAATTGTTTATCCAAATATTGACTTATCATTTGGTATTGAACTTAAAACATAAACACAAACTCTTAAAAATTAAAAGCTCCAACACAATCTTTTCATCCAAATATACTGAAAATGATCTAGTGTCCATCTTATTCTGCTTCGTCTCACGAGTCACAAATTTGATGATGATTTAAGAAATTTTAATTAAAACAACTGTTTCGCAAGGTTACTGTAACATGCGTTATCTTCTTCTGCCGATCCGGTCCTTTAATAATGAATGCCTAAAGCACTCGATCCATGAATATCATTCATACCTGAATAAACAGATAACATTCCTTCTTGAATGTCCTAATTTCGTGAATATTTTTTATTACTAAATTTTTATAATTAAATTAATAGGAGACAAAACACAAAAATCAGATCAGTATAAGGAGTGGAATCAGTTATGTATGCATGTCTGTGCTTCCTTCTTATTTTCTTTTGTACAAACGCTCGCTTCCGGCCTTCTAAAAACACCGAAAGTTAGAGTTTTGAATATTTCATATCCCCAGTTTCTGAATATTTCATGGGAGACATTTTGTAATCATCTAGTGCTTTCAGTAGTCGTAAAAGATGAAAATAGAAGAGAAATACGCCAAGTGGAACATAAAATTAGTAATACAACAACCTTGAGTTTGGCGTAGATTTATGTCAAGGTCTCAATTGATTTCGAGGGCGAACAGGTACAGATCCCTTTTCGTTAGGAGTAAAGTCTTCTTCTTCTGACATCTGCAGACTAGTCTTGCATATTCTTTGCTCCTGGCGAAGAGGGACTTGTACCTGTTTGCCCTTGAAATCGATTCAGATCTTGACATAAATCTATGCCAAACTCAAGGCTGTTGTTTACTAATTTTCTGTCGTAAAAGATGACATAGGTTTACTACAAACATTAATTTCTTAATATTAATCTCTTCAAAAATGTGAGTGGAAAGATCTTGTAAAATAAAAAAAATATATAAGATTTTTATAATTCCATGGAAAAAATTCCGTATTATAAAATATTGATGATGTGGAATGAATAAAAATATATCATATTTGTACAAATAGAATTTACAGATATATTCCTGACAGAATTTATTGACTGACATATTTATCAATAACTATTATCGACTTTATTCAAAATCTTTAAGATTAAACACAAGAATAAAAGTAAACAAGGAAAATAAGAAAAAGAAAAAACTGTTAACTACGACAAATTTAAGTTCAAATGAGGATATGGGTAACGTGAATATGATCCAGCTCACCTATGGAAGTTCTTCACGAAGGTATCCCTCCTCTATTTAGATGGCATAAAGGTGTTTATTAGCACGGAAAGCTATCATTGTCCGTCGTATAGGTGATAGAGTAATAAAAATGAATAGTTAAAATTTGAATAGTAATTAACAACGAGCTTATAAAATTTATAAACAAATTAGATTTTATTTACAAACTATCGACCGAAAGTGATAATTTACTTAAAGCTAATCAATATAGTTACCGACAGCTCGTTCTGCCAATTCTACTATATCTTGATATAGAATTGGCGGGAGGTCATATGCTGATGATAACAGAATTTTTAATTAAAATCAGCATTTATCGCTTTGTAATACTCAGGATATGAGACATGTTCCAGTGACACTTATTACTAATGCAGAATTATATAAATCTAAATAAACGTGATCTAGCTTCTATCCAACGGTATTAAATTCGAATCTTTCTACTAAATAACAATTGGATTGCTGAATCAGACACCCTTGAGAAAAATAACAAAACTTACAAAGGAAACAGCGAACTAACAAAACTCTCTCTTTCATTGTTCAGTCCTCCCCCCCCCACACACACGCACTTTCTAGACCTAAGAATCCAAAAAACTGTATACTTTTGTGCCTTTCCTTGCATGGAAGCATCTACTTTCTTTGCTGCTTTTTTCTTTGCATGTTTTCATTTATTTGTCTGCAGTAGCACTATAAGCGAAATAAAGAAGGTATAGCTTACACAGAGATTACTTACTGGCTTCATTTGCTGTATAAAGGTATAGACATAACAATTTTGGCTGTAAATTAGAATGACGTACATGAATTGTTCCCAAAATCAACAGAAATCCAAAGCCATCAGTTTTGTCTGAAGAGAAATCATTCATGCAAATTTAAGGAAGGAATGCTTCGTCCTGTTACTGTAAACAAATATGTGTACTGCCAAAATCGAGAAAAAATGCCAATAAATAGCTCAAGACTACATTTAAAAGTAAAAACTTATTCATTACATAAGCAAGGGTTCTTATTTTTGCTTTCTGATTGCACTTCGTCGGCCCTGGATGGACTGTAACAATTCAGCATTCGTCTTTCTAAAGTGAGAGATATTACGTGCACTCTGTTGTGCATTTAGGTGATTTGAAATAGTATCGCAGTTTAGATGCAAGTATAATTCTACGACTACAGCTAAAGATTGACCAAGTGCAGTTTCAGCACCATTAGAGTAATGCAACTGGCGCACATATAACTCTACTTTACTGGATAACATGTGTTACTTCTGAATGACGTAAATTATATTTATTTACAATTGCTGTATTATATTGTAGAGGTTGCTTTATTTTTAACAGTTATTTTAAATTTAAACATGCTTTACTGTCTATTCTTGGTTCCCATCTACTATTTCCTACCAGAATGAGTTTTTAGTATCGCGTTTTATGCAAATAAGTTAGAAGAAGTATTTAAGGAAAGTTTAATTTACTTTGGCAGAGAGTGCTTAGGAGTCCTACGTGGCGTGTGTTTGCCTTCTGGCTACTTCGTTCATGAATTCACTACACTCGCGCGTATTGTACGCGCCTGTTGAGAATCGTCGGTTAGGTTAATTTAAGGGCCAACTACGTTAAGTATTTGTATCTAACTTAGCTAAGTCTGTTTAGTTCAGTATAGATAAGTTTCTTATTTTCTTATCCTAATTTAAAAGCCCAAGTGGAGGCTCTCCTGTAAGTCCTAGAATGAGCCATATGTTACTATTTCTTTGAGTGAATAAAAGGGTATTTTAACCCTTCTCAAGTCTCTGTGGTAACTACTTGAATTCAGTGATAATTCGCTATTTATTTCACTAGGTTCCTCGACATTTTATTATAGACAAACTACTGAGGAACATTACAATATAATGAATATATGTGATACACAAATTTAAAAAATTAGAAATTTATGTTACATTTATTTCTACTAAACATGCTGCCAAGTAATTCCATGCTGCCAAGTATACGACGTGGTCTGTTTTCTACAAGTGCAAAATTTATTCTACGCAAGCACATTAGTCTCAGCACAATATGTTTATGAAAAGAAAAATTACAGCCATCTACTGAGTAACAAGGAAGAAACAAAAATGAAAACTAAAGAAAACTGAAAATGAAACGAAAGTAAAAACTGATGTGCTAAGATCTGTAAAAAAAGAAGTAAAAGCTGTTCAGGAAATGTTTCACATTGATGTAAGCATGGTTCTCAAAGTGTGGATTGCTACCACGGCTAGGACTAAGAATGGTCAAGTAAGGTCTGAAAGTCATGTGATCTGACGTCACGAACTCCGTCTGATTGATCTAATATTTATGTATAACGTGCATGTGGCAATCATTGCTCAAGAAAGAAGGTAAAATGCTCCATTGGAGAGCAAAGGATCTTACTGACAATGATATACAAAATCGTAACACCTCATTACCTGACGAAACGATCGACGTACAAATGCGGTGTTTGCCCCATCTTACACAGATTTCTACTTCAAATATTCGAGAGATTAAATTTAATTTGAATAAAAGCATAAATAATTTCTTCACCAAACTCACATAGATTGCCTAAAAATTTAAGAAGAATAAACTACTGAGGGAAAGCTTTTGCTTGCACTTAATATCATCGACATAATTACTGGATCAGAATTTAAATTTTTACTTCTTTGCAAGATGAATTCGCCTTTCGACTTCAATGGATCTTTTCTTCTCAGCATCTTAGTTAGAGAAAATTTCGTTTTTTTTTCCGGGATCAGAATATAAATTATCATCTGCTGCTTGATACTTTGATTTTTTTGAAAAATGGCTCCTTTAAAAAAGCATTGGATGGAGGCCTATGATTGCGCTTTTTTCGAAGAAATTATCCATGTCTAGTTATCAAACAAACGCTGTGAAAGCAGTGGTTATTCGATATCTAAAGCTTCAATAGGTAATACTGTCAATAAGAAAAGAAAAGACGTCAGAGTTTGACTTCAAGTGGGAAAATTGTTCCAAATGCATATACAAGGAAAAAAGTTTCAAATGTTGCAAAGGTTAGATCTTTAATATTAAAAGAAAATCAGTCAAGTTAATGGGCAGTTTCAAAATCATTAAAATGCTCAGTGTCATATATAAAAAGAGTTGAAATTTTTTTAATTGCAAATTGAATCAATTTTTTATTAGTATCTTTCTCTATGTATTTCTATTCAGTTTTTATCTGTATATTTCAGAAGTGAAACAAGTACATGTCAGTAGATTTACCTTTATTTACTCATTTTTAATTGAACAGGAACTTAATATCTATTGGCTCGGGAGAAAAAAAGTGAGCAAGATTAGATACTGAAACAAGAAATCATTGGATGGAGAGCAATCGATTATTTTCTCGACCGGACTATGTAATAATTTGCGTTGTATCACCTTTTATCAGTTACAGCAATAGTAAAAGTATTGTAAAATTATCCGTTGATGCCTTATAAATGATACGAGTTTGATTAATTTAGTAATACAACTATTACAGATATTATAGGTATTATTAAAGAATGAAAAAAAGATGATTTAAAACGTTCGCATATTGCTTTTAAGCGGCTCAATATATTAAGAAATGTTTTCTTTTTTATTGAGCTATAACTTAAAGATGATATGGAGAATGTCGAATGGCAGCAGTTCTGAGAAAAAGAACCTATCATGCGACGTGAATTATAAATAAAAGATTCTACCTTTTGACTAATGTCAAAACTTATCAAACCATGTGAATAGTAAATAACTTGGAAGTGTAATATAAAAGTGAAAAAAAGAAAAGCTACAGCCGTTTTTAAAATAAAAAATATCACAGATTAAAAAAATAAATGTAATTTTTTTTACATTTTTCTAGGATTACATGCTATTAATACTCTGTCCCTAACTGTTAACATATTTTTTATATTCCGATATTTGCGTAAGGTATGGAGTTAAATGAAACATCTGTGTCGATTTTAAAAGTTTCCACTTCCCCGGTAAAGTACGGCTATTATGAACGTAGCGTGTTTTCAGAACGGAACCATTTAAAATTCTGTGTAAAAGTTCTTTTGTGAAGTCAGCAATAAGAAAAGAAGTGTATAAGATATTCATCCTATTATTTTATTATTCACAACGAATTCTTCATTCGAATATGCAAAAACCAAAATGCGTCATTTAAAGTTTCAAATACAAAATTTCCTCCTAGATATTCTGCATTAAAATGAGCATAAAGCTCGTCAAGCTTTTACTGTGACTGCTGCTGTGTAAGGGATATGAAATTAACAAGCGCTAAGTGACTTATTTATGAATATACATGAAGTGCGTCTATTCACCTAGTGCGTAATTTCCGGTGTGTTTCGCAGTGAGTATGTATTAGCTACATGAAAAGGACCTTGTGGACATTCATCAGTAGGTAAATTAGAATGATTAAACGTGCGAACGCGCATATCATATACACAGTCCAGTCACATTAATGTGACCACCACGTACTTTCCATGTCAGAGTTAAATAACCAATCACAGAAGGCAGGTGGCAGCACAGTGCAGTTGAGCGTATATAAAGGGTGTGTGAGGGCTTCGGAAAACATTTCAATCGTTGGCGTAATGCAGAAACGAAGCGATTTATCCGACTTCCAAAAGGGCATGACCATTGGCTTTCGGGCCAAGGGTGGAAGCATTTCCGAAACGGCTGAGTTTGTGAACTGTTCGCGTGCCGCCGTGGTAAAAGTGTACCGTGCATGGCAAAATGGGACTGTCCAAAATCAGCGACGTGGCAAATGTGGTGCACCACGGGCCATAGATGACAGAGGCGAACGACGGTTGCGGAGATGCGTTCGGGCAGATAGACGGGCTACCGTTGAGCAACTGACCACCAAAATGAACCAAGGGGCTACCAAAAGTGTCTCCCAAAGTACTATTCAGCGAACATTGCTGCGTCTGGGCCTCCGAAGCAGACGCCTGGTTCGTGCACCTATGCTGACTGCTGTTCATCGACGGCGAAGGCTAGAATTTGCACGCCAGTACAGCAGCTGGACGTCCACTGAGTGGCGACAGGTTGCGTTTTCGGATGAATCGCGTTTTATGCTCCATCGGACAGATGGACGTTGGCGTATAAGGCGTGAAACCTCTGAAAGGAACCACCCTGCAACCATTGCCGGAACGGTCCAAGCTGGAGGCGGGAGCATTATGGTCTGGGGAATGTTTTCCTGGCATTCTCTAGGTTCACTGATCATTGTGGAAGGCACAATGGATCAATACAAGTACGCATCTGTCCTTGCGGACCATGTTCACCCCTACATGCGCATTGTTTTTCCTCAGGATGATGGCATCTTCCAGCAGGACAATGCGAGGTGCCATACAGCTGCCAGTGTACGTGCGTGGTTCGAAGAGCACCAGGATGAGTTTACCGTCCTCCCCTGGCCAGCAAACTCACCTGACTTAAACCCAATCGAGCATCTGTGGGACCATCTCGATCGAGTTGTTCGCGCCATGGAGCCTCAACCGCGTAATCTAGCGCAGCTGGGCACGGCATTAGAGTCGGCATGGCTCAACATCCCAGAGAACACCTTCAGGGACCTATGTGACTCTCTTCCTGCACGTCTCGCAGCAGTCCGCTCTGCGAAAGGTGGTTATTCTGGCCTTTGACAGATGGTCACATTAATGTGACTGGACTGTGTATAAAAGGAGTTTACTAAATGATACATGTTTTTGAAGAAATGGCTGTAATTGATTGGAAAGACTGAATTCGAAAAAAGGAATTTTGAAAAGGTATGTTTACTTGTCTTTCAAATTTGTTCCGTTTAATATGCCTTGTCTTTCAAATTTGTTCAGTCACATAATTACTGATGATTTTTCGAAGAATTTCTGATCATTTACATACTGTATTAAAAATTACTGGAACCTCTAACAGAGAAACGTGGAAAGGAATTAGATTTGAAACCCTTAAAGATATGAAGCGATGTCGACAAATTTTCTAGGTGGGTGAATGCTGTAGAAGAATTCTGTAACTTTTTTTGTAACATTGATTCGGAAATTGCCTCTGTTATTAAATAAAACAGTGGGGGCAGATGAAGCTTGTCTCTTTTAGAAACCTTACATAATATTTGAAAGAAGTAACGGATAAGGGCGCTTGTTTGTATGCCTGATTGAAAGACGTAAAAAAAAGGAAATTTCTTTCATGCTTTGAAACACTGCACTTCATCACATGATGAAAATAAAAGCAACCGCAAGCTCTTTCTTTTTTTTTAATTTTTTTAACATCCATCGCAAGGCATCCATTTCAGTAAAAAATAACAACATCTATCTCATCTATCTCCCGCTTTTTCCGAAAGTTTATAAGACTGATAAGAATTTCTATTTTTCATTTTGCCTCGGAATGTTTCCAAAGTCAGCATTGCAAAGAGAGATTTGATTAGAATGGATCTGAAAGCACATTTCTGCAGAATTTATTACCAAAAAGTCTTCCTTTTCTCATTTATTTTGTAAATTTTATGTTATTTCGCAATGAAGTTTAGTGAAGGTTGAACTATTTATGAATTTCTGTTTTAGCCCCAGAGGTACTATTATTCTGAAATCTCACTTTTTTGTTCGTATCACATTTGCATGCATATCACGTTTCAAATTTTACCATCACCATATATTATTTTTAAAGAAACAACATAGCGAATATAAAAAATATACGGCAATAGAAATAAATAGATGTTGTCATCAAATATTATCGCCCTGTATTATTTTTAAAGAAATACTATAGCGAAAATAAAAACATTATATAGCAACATTTAACAATTTATCAGGAGTTCTAAATATATCCTATATAAAATATTCTAACTTCCATCCTCCTGATAGTTTCCATTTGACGAAGCGAATTTCATTTTTAAAATTTAATCTTACCCTTACTGGTTAACAAACTAAGTGATTAAAGCAGCAATAAATGCAGCTGTTTACTCTTTCATCAATTATCAAATGAACCTGTGAAATTACACTCGCAGTGTATATTAAAATCATATACTATAGTATGCAAACTGTTTAGGACAAAGCACGTTTTTCAAAACTTATGTATATACTTCATACAAAGTAATAATATTAAATTAAAGGAAGATATGTCCTTCTTTAGCAAAAATGACTTCCAGAATGCGTTTAGGCATTGACTCTTACAGTCTTCATCACGTATATTTGGCTTCTTTATTACGGAATCGTATTTTCAAAGGGTTCTTAATTATGAGCTCTTTTATAGTATAAACCATTTTTCTAAAGTATTCCTTCAGAATGTGACGCAAGTTTTTGATCGGATTTAAGTCCGATGAATTTTCAGATCAGTCGACCAAAATAATACTTTCCAACATGAACCTTCTGCCTGATTTCGCATTGTGACGTGGAGCCAAGTCATGTTCAATATTCTTTCTTGCAAAGATTTTTAATACTGGCAGAACGGCACAATCCTACGTTTTAAAATGTCTTTATACAAATTCATCATTCTGTCAATAGGAACTACACTTCCAATACCATCTGCAGTGAAGAAACACAAATACATTTCTTTCTAAGGATATTTTGGGGTTGGTTGTCGAGAGCTTATTGTTTCGTCCTTGAACCAAACAACATTAGTCATTTAAAGACCAAGATTTGTATTTTCTGGCCCACAATAAACGTTTTTGTTTCATTTGACTTGTCAAAAGTTGCTTTTAATTGGTTTTCTCATCTTCTGACCAGAAGTGAAATGTCTACGCACACCATTTGAAGGATGAATATCAATGCCAACAGAAAATAGATCTCTTTTAAAGAATTTTCTTATTTTTGTTGTATTAATAATGCTATTTTGGAGTAGAAATTGAGACGATTTGTTTTTTTTTCAGCAGTTTCCCTTCCTTGAAATGACCCAGTTTCATTCTTTTTCCTCAAAAGTTGTCAAACACTCGATTTTCCAATATCAACCGAACGAAATATTTTTCACGAAAATATACGAACGAAATATTTTTCACGGAAATATACGAAAGAAATATTTTTCACAGTCATGCGCACGTAACTGTCAAGTGCAATAACCTTTGCTCTCTTTGTAACTGTTATATCCATTTTTAGTACACTAATATGAACGAATGCAAATTATATATTTGAAACATAGGTAAACATAAATTCAATTTCTCACAGAAACTAACTCAAAAATGATGCAATAACCCTAATCTATTTAAACCAGTTTTAATAGTGAAAGCAGACATCAAAACAACATTAAGGCAGATAAAACTGCTTCGAGGAACCTACTATCGCGATCTATCAAACAAATTGAAATTCTGTGGAAAAATCTATCTCTCCGTATTAATTTGCGTACTATATATATGGGGGTATGATAATTTTGCGTAAATGACTTGACGTTTCGACAAACAGCAGCGTTGTATACTTAAGACGGAGAAGAAAAGCTGTTGGTCGTGGCCGTTTTATTCAAAAACATAATTTTACCTTCGTAACAGAGCAAACCTTGATACTCATAAACAGATTCACAAAACATCATTTATAGATGTAAGATATATCCCACAATTCTATGCATTTTACATTTTCTGAACAACGAAAAAAACCGGGCTGCGCAGTAGTAACAGTAACATTTTGAAATTTGATTTCTTCGTTTAAATGTTTTAATTACGAACTCTGCGATCGGACGAGAGCCCCATGTATATATGGATGCATATAAAATTAATAAACTTGTGAATTTATTAAACCTGAACTATTTGCGGATTTTTTCCCATTGGTGGACACATGTCGTCAAAGACGTTGGGCATTACTAAAGGCCGGAAGCGCTAGTCACTTTATCATGGAGACACCTAATGAGTGGTTCACCGTTGCCTATGAAGGGATACAAAATTTACATTCATGACTTCTCGACGATTCGAACCCGGCTCCTTCAATACTGTAATCAGAATTACTAAATCTTCCCCGTCTGGGCGGCATTTGTGGAAACAATGGTGTGTGAAAACACAATCGTAAATTTAGTAAAAGTAAAGCATTTTTATAAAAAATTAAGGTAAAATCTGAATTAAATTAAAAATTAAAAACTAAAATAATTCATAATTAAAGATTCGTGAAATAAGGCTGAATTCGTGAAGGGGTATTAGGAAATGCGATTAACGTTTCTTTTTTTCTAGACTGTTTCAGAACATATTCGTCTTAAAATTTTATATGTAAGAAATTATATTTTCTATTCACTATTTGCCATTTATTTATTTAAATGTATATTATATAAAAACTACTTTAGGCGACTGGGCATTAAAACGGATTCGAAGCAAAAGCATAGATACATGTTCGGGTACTACATAGAATAATATGACTCATGTATTAGAGAGAGTTTAAATTTGCTAGTGTAGAATTTATTAAATTATCAATATTGAATACATTTTCCATGTTTGTAATTTTAATGATGTAATATAGAAATCTGCCTTAAAAACACTTATGGTGTTATTCATGTTCAGATTTGAAAATAACAGTGTGTGTTCTGAATGAAAAATTAATAATTACGATAACTGATACTGTGTTTTTTGCCATTCACGTAGCTCCTGATAACGCTTTGGTTGGAATCAGGTTTTACTGCACAATGCGCGATATGTTATTATTTCACTATATCGATGCGCAAAAATTCGAGAAAGATAAATTCCTTCTGGGCTATAAAAAATATATGGCAACCCTTAACACAATATTTGAAATTCTAAGAACATAATGTTTTTAAAAGTTTTGTGATTTGCCATTCACGTAGCTCCTGATAACGCTTTGGTTGGAATCAGGTTTTACTGCACAATGCGCGATATGTTATTATTTCACTATATCGATGCGCAAAAATTCGAGAAAGATAAATTCCTTCTGGGCTATAAAAAATATATGGCAACCCTTAACACAATATTTGAAATTCTAAGAACATAATGTTTTTAAAAGTTTTGTGATTTTATTGTTAAATTTTATGTGGCGCAGCTGCGAAAAATTTAATATTGAATAGAATTTCAAGA